>JABWIB010010948.1:1723-17840 GCA_016617825.1 Platyplectrum ornatum | reverse complement strand
ATATATATATATATATATATATATATATAAACAAACAAACGGTTCTGCAGTTTAATTGTTGGAATATTTAGAACAAATATCTCATCATTATTTCTTGTATGTATATTCATTTCTTACTACCAATTAGAAAATATTTGCTGCATATTTAAGATTGTGACATAAACATATACTAATTATATGTATTTAAATGTGTTTAGAAGATCTATCTAACATTTACATCTCATCACAGCTGAGTGAGACCTATGGACCTGTATATACAATCTATATGGGCAACCTTCGTACAGTCATGCTAATTGGCTATGACGCTGTAAAGGAGGCACTGGTAGACCGGAGCGATGCGTTCAGTGATAGAGGGGAGATGGAATTGAAAGATTTTTTCAGTGAATATGGTATGATATTGCTTAAAGTCATTTTTTTAATATTACAGGATTTCAGTATTTATTGAATGTATAGCTGGTATAATAGTTATGATGAGTGTGTAAATAGGATGTCATCAACGAGAACTGATTTCAGTGTAACAATGAAGTAGTTATTAAGTATTTCTAGGTCAGTCTAGACCCAGGTCTTAGGTGCTCTCATACCCCTTTTCCACTGACAAAAAGAACCTGGGTTTATGCACATAGACCCAGGTTCATTTTGGTGGAAATGGGCCCCAAGAAAAAAAACCCGGGTTAAGTGACCCAGGTTTTTACCTGGGTCTCTGCAGTGTAAAAGGGGTTTCCCTTTAAAACATAGTAGGTAACAATATTGTATTCCATTCAGTGGAAATGGTGTCAACCATGGAAAAAAATTCACACTGCAGTGGAAAAGGTGTCTTTTTTTGGGTAAAAACTCAGGTCTGAACCTGGGTTCAAGGTGGAAAAGGTATTAGTCTTTTATCCAATTATACAATGTATTAAATTAAATGGACCTGAGTTATTAAGTAAAGCACGGCTGCAGACTATGGACCTGATCCAGAGTTTCCTGTGGCCGCAGTAAGCAGTGAGTTTTTGGTTCCATTAATTCGTAATTTCTGCACTGGATACTGGAAACAACTGACTCTAGCTGCTGGCTCCATTACCTGCATTCCTGTACTCTCTTATATGTAACCTGGTTACTTGTCATGCTTGAAACAGTCCAGATACTCCTTATGATGCTTGGATGAGACGTATTTCACCCCTCCAAAGTTATCCTCGAGGTGGACTTTTAGAGTGTATGAAGTGACTCTGTTAAGAATCTAAGGTTATACATAATGGTATAGATCAGGGGTCAAAGTGGAAATTAAGAAGTAGTAGTTTGGCATACCCCTGTATACCCGCCACTTATATCCTGGTATAGATATTGGTATTGGTAATATAGTGTGGATAAGACATATGTTAAGTGTTAAATAAGAGCAAAAGAACAGAAAAAAAGTCCAGTTTTACATTAATGTCAAATGAAAGTAAATGTTTTTGTAAAATATAAATTAGTTAGGAATGGAGGTATTTGCATTTTTAGGCTTTGAGCACAATGTTATATTTTAGGTATCATCATGAGCAATGGAGACAGATGGAAAACAATGCGTCGCTTCTCTCTCATGACGATGAGGAATTTCGGAATGGGAAAGAGGAGCATTGAGGAGAGGATCCAGGAGGAGGCCCAGTGTTTAGCTGAAAAATTTATGGAAAACAAAGGTGGGTGGAACGTAGAAACGAAACCAGAAAAAGCTGTTAATGTGTCTGCATAACTATTATATTTACCTTGGAAATGACAAATCAGTGCTCACACCCATGTATGGGAATTCTGCATACATGAATGTGAGTTGTAACTTGATATCCGTGTTGTGTCCTTGTATAAACACAGAAGCAAGGATAGTCTTGTAAGATTCAAGATATATACATATGCTGTTAAGGATGTTAAAATAGGATCAAAATAGATTTAGCTGCATCCTAGAGAAACAAGTTAATGGATGACAGTGCAATTTAACATTAAAAACAAAAAACAATGACAAGTGCTTAATCACAAATGATGTTCAATTAAAAATACATCACTTGGGACACAATATAAAAGTATCTTTGATTCCTGCAGGTGAAGATTTAAATATATATATATATATATATATATATATATATATATATATAAACAAACTACACAATAGATAAGTATATACATGAAAATGAAGGTACTATAAAATACATTAATTATAAGTACAGTATAACTTATACTGTAAGTATAAATACAAGTGGCCAGCAATTATGAAATACTTAGCTTCTCTCATAGTGAAAACATCATATAAGCAGTGTGGTGCTGATAGCTGATATTCAAATTTCAAGGAAACATAAGACGCACCTGACCATAAGACACACCTAGTTTTTAGAAGATGAAACAAGAAAAAAAATATTTTTCACCCTGTATACACCATAAAGCGCAGCGGGGCCTTGTCCACTGATGATGTAAGGAGACCTGTGGTCTCTTGTGCTGCGCATATGATCCATTTGTTAATGCTGGCAACAATGTCTAACCTGCTGCAGCGCGGCCCCCTTTAAAGAACTTAAAATGGCCCTGTCTGATGCACATTTGCTCCATAAGACGCAGATAAGGCTAGGGGAATGGGGACCACAGGTAAGTGTTCTGCTGGTGATGAACATGGTAGTGTATTCACAGACAGGACCGTCTTTGGTTCTATGTTCACATCACGTCTTAAAACCTGCCATAATGGTCAGAGCTCCCAAGGCTCTTAGTATCGTTGGTGTGTCATTCCTGGGATGTCGCCTCCTATTTTATCTGGGTCTAAGATGGTGTTTCTCAGGTGGCACAGATTCACTTTACTCTTCCGCATGGCTCTTCTGCTTTTCACTCTCACCCATTCACTCATCACAGGGAAAGGGGGTCAAGTGCATATTTTTCACCTAAACACTCCTTACTTTCTCCACTGGTAGTATTTTATACTATATATCCACACAAAAGTCGTTTCTAAAATTGATATTAATTTGTGTTGTCAAAATAAAGATTGATTGCTCTTATCTCTGTAATAACAGGTAAGCCATTTAAACCAGCATATCTGCTTCCATTGGCTGTTTCCAATGTAATTTGCTCTATTGTGTTCGGGGAGAGATTTGACTATGAAGACAAGAAATATATGACTCTCTTAACCTGCATTAATGATCTTGTCCAACTGAGCAACTCTACATGGGGTCAGGTAATATATATATATAAAAAAAAATTCCAAAATGACCATCTTTTCACAAATATGTTATATTTAATGTGTCATAATTAATGAGTCACTCATCTTAAGCCTTTTTTCTAAATTTATAGTCCACTAAATAAACAGTGTTATAGCAGGATAAAAAAAGACAAAATTATCATAGTAAACTACTAATCAACCTATTATAAATCAATGGGTCTGTAATGGGCCTGGTGGGGTTAGGTGGAGGGGTTAGATGGTAATTTAGTGGTATGAGTACCTTTGGTAGTGTCACATTTTGGGTTTCTTGGGATTTGTTGTGGGAACCCGAGGCATTGAAAGGACTAGCAGAGGTAAATTGGAAGTTAGCAGGTTTAATGATGAATTGTTACATAGACAGAACATTCAGATAATGCAGACAGGGCTTTGTAGGACTGGACTTTTATGGGAGAGATGCAGACAGGAGCTGATGCAGGCAGAGTTTGGCAGCACCATACAAGACAGTGCAGACAAGAGTTGATGCAGATAATACAGGCAGAGCTTGGCAGGTGTGGACTTGTACCGGAGAGGTGCAGACAAGAGCTGGTGCATGAAATGCAGGCAGAGCTTGGCAGGACCTGACTTGTACCAGAGAAATAAAAAAGGCATAGCTTGGCTTAATGCTTGCAGGATTTGGAAGCAATATAGGCACAGGCAACACTGACAGCTCCGGCAGAGTGGTCTCACAGGTAACAGAAGCAAGGCTGCAAGCCGGCAGGTAAATGAGAGGCTGGTAACTTTGAAGCAAGGCAGGCTTGAAGCAGGAACTGAAATAGCAGTAGAAACCTGGTAGTGGGCAATCCTGGTACTTGACTTAGGGGAGAGTTTAGGGGTAAAATAGGAACAGCAATTTGTAAATACACATATACATTGGTTAAAACAGCCCAAACAAACAATGACTTTTCTGTTTTAAGCTTGTGAACAAAACATGACACTTCACACAGAATAAGCATGACATTTCAGACATAATAGGCATGACTTGAATGCAAATGATATATTTCGGTGAGTGCTTGACAGCATCCCAGAATGCTCAAGCTTATTCTCCTCTGGATACGTAGTCCACAATCTCATAAAGATTATGAAAAGAGAAAAAAATGGAGCGTTTGGAATTTATAAATAATCTTTTATTAATTTAAATTTTTTAAACACCAAACATAGGGAAGGGGTAAAATTAGATCAACAACTTTAGGAATCCCATTAAAATATACAGAAATTATGAAAAATATAGTAAAAAAAAAACTTTAAAAAAAATAACTCCTAAAGTTAAATAAGCTGAAATTTGTCACCTTTTAGACGCAAAAAAAAAAAAAGGTCCAAGTTCAACTGATGGTTAAACTTGCATATTAATATAATTGCTGTTCAAGTGAAATAAATCCTCAGGTTCCTATGAGGAAAACAATGTCTGTCGAGAAAACTGATTAGGTAGCAGCCAAATAGGTTGAATCGTAGCCAAGTTGGTAAATTTGCAGCAGGATTTTAAATCACTGCATGGTGGTACATTGAAGTACTAAGATCTAGCGACTGACTGTCACAGCCACGGCTGCCCTATAACCGGGAAGAATAAGTCTTAGTATCTGCATATTTACAACTTTAGCCATTCACCGCAAGACTACAGAGGTGGATAATCCTGATACTGGTCAATTAAAAGACCAAGCAGTAAGTGATATTTTGTGCTTATTAAAAGGTATATTTATAAACATGCTGCAACTTACTTGACTATGATTCAACCAATTTGACTGCTACCGAATCAGTTTGATCAATCAACATTGTTTTCCTCATATGAACCAGTGATTATATTCATATGAAGGGTATAAATACATTAGAGAATGTGCAAAGAAGAGCCACCAAAATGGTGCATGGTATGACCAACAAAAACTATAAAGAAAGACTAGAGCAACTAAATATGTACAGCTTGGAGCAGAAAAGAGAGAGGGGTGATATGATAGCAGCTTTCAAATATATCATGGGATGTCACCAGATGGAAGAACACTTAAAACAGTAGTAGAACACGAGGGCATGCGTATAAACTGGAGGGTGGTAGGTTCAGGGGAATTGTCCAAAAGAATTACTTCACTGAAAGGGTATTCTGAGTCTCAAACAAAATAGAGAATAAAATGATGTTATATATGTTATTATAGTTTTAAATACACAACTGGGCAGACTGGATGGGTCATGTGGCTCTTATCTGCTGCCACTTTCACTTTCTATAGGCTAGAAAAGCTTAATTGTATTGATGGTTAAATTTAACCATCAATACAATTAAGCTTTTCTAGCCTCTCTAAGCTGCGGGGCTTGGCAAGTCCTGAACTTTTGTCCTTTATAAGTGTTTAGTATACTATCTACCCTGAGAAACGCGTTTAATTTATGAAAAGTGTACACTTGCTGTATTTTTATACCATTTAGTAAAAATAAGTTCATTTTGAGGAAGTCGAGATTGGGTTCAAATTGATTATACGTTTTTAGAATATGTAATTGTTTAATAATGTCAAAAACATATCTGAAATGTGTAAATTGTAATTTTTTTTGTAAATTGTTTTCAGCTTCTCAACATGTTCCCAAGTGTGATGAAACGTATCCCTGGTCCTCACCAGAGACTCTATGAAAGTTTTCAAAGGCTGAAGGACTTCGTGATGGACATGGTGCGGTCTCACCAAACCACACTAGACAAGAACTGTCCACGAGATTACATAGACTGTTTCCTAATAAAGATGGAAGAGGTAAGTAGTATGGAGAAGACTTTAAGACCAGAAAATGACCAAACAATGAAACACTAAACTTCTAAAATGATTGGCAATGCTTTGTGTATAGTTTGACTACTAATAAGTTTTCCAAATATCTTATAGGAAAAAAATTACCCGAAAACTGAATATAATGATAAGAACTTAGAGGCGGCAATAATTGACCTCTTCTTTGCTGGCACAGAGACAACGAGTTTAACATTGAGATATGGATTCCTGATTATGCTCAAGTATCCTGAGATACTAGGTAGTATTATGTCTCTTGGTCTTATCATTTCCATAGATAGTTGGATACAGTAGAATAGTGTAAAAACCCCAAAAAAGTGAAGAATTAGAGTACATTAAATAAATGGAGTGCCAGGTTCTTTTACCCAGAAGTAACTTTCTCTAGGGTACGGAGTAGTGAGTGTGGGAATGATACTTACATAGAAACCCCTGTTTCAAAGACCATAACACAAAGACAAATAGACTAATTTTTATTACTGTTGCTTTCAATAGTTCTAATTTACTTTGGACTAAAATAGAATGAACATTAATAAACATCCCTTCACACAGAAATTACCTAGAAATCTATTTTCTTTTCACTTTTTCTCAGATATCTTGTTTTATTAAACCCTTCACCTACATTACACATGCACATTAACTATTCATTACATTTTTCAATACAGCATTGAAGTAACTACCAGCTTGCTATATCTAATATACTGTATATACTTCAGTATAATCCTAGTTTTTACGTATACAAGTGCCCCCTTGGCTTATACTCGAGTCATTGTCCTGGATGATGCAGGGATGTGCTGCTGGGTCTGTGTTAGAGTTATCAGTCCACATAGCCAGGTCTGGCTTGCAGCCTTCTTAATTCTCCTGTTGTATGGCCTCGGTTTCCTCTCTGTCTCCAGAACCAGAGCTGAACACATTGCTCAGAGCTAAGATGGAGCTAAGGTAAAGGAGGAGGAGAGAGTGACATTGTCTCCACATCCTGCTCACCACATACCTATATCACTCCGCCTCCACCACAATCTTTTCTCTTTAAAAAAAACAAACACAACAATCAAATTAACTAGTTCATTGCAGGTAACCTGCAGGGGTTTTACAATAGGAAATAACCAATCAAACATGACAAACATTCAGTATTTAGCAAGGAGTTCAATAAGTTGCATAAACCTGGAGAGTGGCTTTCCTGTACAGAATTTTGGATGTGTCAGTTATCCAGCCTCAGACCTCTGGATCCAGTCGTGTGTGTTACTAGGTACCCCCTAGTTGCCTCATTACCTTTTCTTCACTTCATTTTTCTGCAGAGAAAATCCAGAAGGAAATTGACACTGTTATAGGTAGAGATCGATGCCCGTCAGCTGAAGACCGGAGTAAGATGCCATACACGGAAGCTGTAATCCATGAGATACAAAGATTTGCCGATATTGTGCCTGCAGGAGTGGCCCATGCAGCCAGCAAAGACACCACCTTCAGAGGACACCATATTCCCAAGGTACTAGTATCATAGACACTGTTTCTTCCTATGTAAAAATAGAAAAAGTAGTAGAGAGCGCTTGACAGGGGTCTTAAAAGATCAAAAAAGAGAAAATTATATCAGCTCTACAATATGAAAAGAACCAGCAGCTCTCTTGGGTTGACCAAAAACCCTTTGTAGGAAAAGGCAAGAGGCAATTTTAATAAACATTAAAATTAAATATTAAAAGTTTTTTTTAGATAGCATTAGATAATACATATATAGATATTCATAAGCAATAGAGGTGAAAAACAGACTATAGTCCAATATAGCAGCGAAACATATTCTTATAATGAGCTCTATAAATGCAATACACTCTGGTGACCTGTCGGACATTACACGTTCAAAAAAACCGAGCACTACTATAATTTTCTCTTTTCTTATTATGTCTCCATTCACGGCAAATTTCTGTTACATTGAACAATTCCTTTTTTCAGAGCTGTGTCTATATTCATAGCTGTAATCATAAATGTAATGTAATTCCAGGGAACCTTGGTGTTTCCAGTCCTGACTTCTGTCCTTAAAGATCCCAAACAATTCAAATACCCAAATGAGTTTTATCCTGAACACTTTCTTGATGAGAATGGTGGCTTTAAGAAGCACGACGCATTCATGCCATTTTCTGCAGGTAACTTTTTTTTGGGGTTTGTAATAGTTATAACTAGCTTTATGCTGTAAAGTTATTTTATTGAGTTTATACATAGAAGGCTCGGGTAAGGAGTAACAAGGACATTTAAAACCATATAGTTGTCTAAAGCTGGTGGGAAAAAAAAAGAACCAGATCCAGAAAAGCCATCTTTAATGGTCAGAACTCATTACCAGCAGAAACCTTTGTATCCCGGCATCCAAGAGAGTGATTGGGGGCCCATTGCTCACAGTAATTTCTCTGTTTCCTTAGGGAAACGCATGTGTTTGGGTGAAGGTCTAGCCCGCATGGAACTCTTCCTCTTCTTCACAACTATACTGCAGAAGTTCACATTGAAGCCCACAGTTAAAAGGAGTGACATAGACATTACAGCAGAACCCAATACAAATGGTTCGCGAAATAGACCCTATGAGATGATCATTGTCCCCCGCTGAGGAATCACATCGCCAAAGCCACAAGTCTACCACAGGAAGATGAACCTGCATCTCGTACTTCACATATTTGTCGTCTTTGAAGTAGGACATCACAATTTGATGGAAATAACCTTGTAACCACTGTCATGAAAATGATGATGAGTAATGAATAAAAAGGAAACTACAAACCATATATATATATATATATCTTTGATTTCCATTCCATTGGTTTCTTGATCAAGAAAGTCAGCTTTTCATCAAAACTTCATGACTTCCAAAGTTACTTTATGTTTAAATTACAAGCTTACAGAGTTGGCCAGTGGGAGGGAGGAGAGGATTTAAATTGTACAATATTGGCTGAGAGCCATACAAAAGCGTAGCAGTGGATTATGTGTGTAAAGTTACAGCATTCCTAACACTGTATTCTTGCTGCTTAATAAATGTATCCCCTGTGCACCTAAGATTTCTTTCAATTCAGCAATATCTTTTTTTTTTGTAGATCATTTTTAACATTTTTAGGTTCCATAGAATCCACCATTCTCTTTTTATCTGTTGCCATTAAGCATTCCCGCCTCTCTATTTTCAATACCATTTTCTACATTTGGTATTAGCTCTGCACCCATTTTTTCCTTGGCTTGGATGTGATCTTTCATTCGGCAGATGACCCAATGACTCTGTATTATGGCTGTACAATGGAGCCAGGTAATTCAAGAAAAGCTGTGACAGGGGTAAAGGAGCCTCTAACAGAAGGAGGTATTGATAGTGAAGAGCCTTCTAGAGAGAATTGCAGGGGAGGTCAATTTCATGCCGAGATAATGTTTCCCGTCCAAGACTTATAACAGTGTAACAGTAATGCTGGTCAGTATCTGTGTGCAAAATGCAAAAATAAAGTATTCTTCCTACATGCAAAAATTAACATTAATATTACCTCCCCTGCAATTCAACATGGTTTTACCCACTGTTGAAAAATCTTACGATTGGAACAATTTAGTGCATGGTCAGCTTTAGTCATAAGGGCCTAAAGATCTGAATCTGGTCCGTTGAGTCTAAATTTTAAGCCATCATGCTCTTTCCGGCAACAACTTTGCCTGTGCTGTTGGGCTGCTGAGAGTTGTAGTTCCACAGCACGTAGAATGATACAAACTACACTTATTCAGTCTTATCTGACTACCCATTGGATAAGTGTGTGTGTTTACAGATTCTCTGGTTTGTAAACATACCGCACCTCCGGGCCGCCTCCAGGATCACCCGGGCCCGGGACGCACAGCCGGCAGCCTGCCTAAACGCCCGGGCCACTGCCGGGGTGTGGGGACTGTAGGCCCGGCTGTCCCTCCCTGATGGCGGCCCTGCGCACGTCCAACTTCAGTTGCTGGTTTGGCCAAATGACCCGATTGACAATCATCAAACCAGTTTATGAGTGTGTATGCTCCCACCCATAACCAATTGTTTTCCTGATTCTGACACCATCAGCAAATAAGCCATGCCTGGCTCCACTTAACCTTGACGAATCTCTTCGAGTCATGGAAAGTAATCTAAAAAAAAATTAAAAAGATGTCACCTGCTTTGTCCCCTTATTGGGGGGACAGTCACTCAAATACAGGATTGTCCCACTGTAATTGGGACAGTTGGAAGGTATGCACAGACAATAGGTAGTATATACTCAGCTATACCTTGTCCTTAATATGGTCACGATCATCATAACAATTATGGCAATTAAAAGCTTCAGTTTTGTATGGCTTTTTTAAGTGTAAATCCAAGAGTCTTAGTAGTAATGTAATGTACATGCTGGATTAAAATGTAAACAGACTGAATTTTATTATATTTTTGTTATAAGTATGGGGGCCCAAGCTGAACTTTTGCTCCTGGACCAAAGAACCTTTAGCTACGCCCCTGGCTGTTATTACTGATAATTACAAAACCTTATGTAATAACGCTGGAACTTTGTACCAACCTTAAACACACCCAGGACCTCTTGATCACATGGTGTTTGTCTTCTTGTCCCATGTCATAACATTTTCTAATCACTAACACAGAGGACACCAGCTGGGAGAAGTCACTGTCATTGTCCTGCTTCAGGATGGCTCTGAATATAGCAGGGACTCTTCTTCTGGCTACCGGTGTCACTCTCCTGATCTATCTCATCAGATGGTGGAGTAAAGTAAAGCAGGAAAATCTGCCCCCGGGGCCAACACCTCTGCCCCTGCTGGGGAATATTATGCAGATCAGCACCACAGAATTGCCCAAATCCTTAGTTAAGGTAAGTTTAACATTTCTGCATTAGTAATTAAAATAATACAGTGTACTATACTTTTTATTGCTATTATATCTCTTAAAATGCTATAAATCTATCTAACATTTATGTCTCATCACAGCTGAGTGAGACCTATGGACCTGTATATACAATCTATATGGCCAACCTTCGTACAGTCATGCTAATCGGCTATGACGCTGTAAAGGAGGCGCTGATAGACCGAAGCGATGCATTCAGTGATAGAGGGGAGCTGGAATTTAAAGATCTTTTCAGTGAATATGGTATGATATTACTTAAAGTGATTTTTTTATTTTTAAGATTAGGGTATTTATTTATTTATTGAATGTATAGCTGGTATAATAGTTATGTTGAGTGTGTGAATAGCATGTGATTGTAAATCACAAAAAACAGTTTTAACATAGCTGGTAGCCTCTCTCTGTCCTCAACAAGAACTAATTTCCTCTAAATAACCAACGCATTTCACCCTTCCAAGGGTATCCTCCAGGTGAACATTTAGAGTGTATGAAGTAACTCTGTTAAGATTCTATGGTTATAAATAATGGTATAGATCAATGGTCGAAGTGGAAATTAAGAAGTGGTGGTATGCCGTCACTTTAGAAGTGTCGGTATGGAAGTCAATGGAGATTTGAAGTTTTTGAATTACAGGGAAAGGTGCATACATAAATTGTTAAATAAGAGAAAAAGAAAAAAACAGTCCAGTTTTACATTAAGGTCTAATGAAACTAAATGTTTTTGTAAGAGAAAAATTACTCTTTTTTTCTTTTTATGTGAAGTAAAACGTCTCAAATCATTTTTTATCACCTTACAGAATAAATTGTCAAGAATGGAGGTCTTTTTAGGCTTTGAGCACAATGTTATATTTTAGGTGTCATCATGAGCAATGGAGACAGATGGAAAACAATGCGGCGTTTCTCTCTCATGACGATGAGGAATTTCGGAATGGGTAAGAGGAGCATTGAGGAGAGGATCCAGGAGGAGGCCCGGTGTTTATCTGAAAAGATGATGGAAGGCAAAGGTGGGTGGTACATAGAAATGAAACCAGAAAAAGCAGTAGAAGTATATGGGAGTAGACTTGTTCAGATGACTTCAGTCAGACAGAAGTAAATACATTTGAGGTAGTAACCTCTCCTCACAACACAGTCCAGTCATAGTGAGGACATAAAGGAAACTCGTTTGTGAAAGCTTCAAACAAAAAAACAGTATTCAAACAAGACGCAAGATGATAAACTGCGGTATGAATGTTTTTTTGCGTGCAATTCACAGTAGCACATTTTGGCCAAAAAAACTCCACTTTGGATTATTGCACAGCACATTCACACAGAAACTGCGCATTCTCTGTAGTACAACTCTGGATCTGGTCCCCAATTGGTGAATTTACTGGTAATTTCATTTTTCTCAAGTTTATTCAGGAATTTATTTTCACCATCTTTTATAATAAAATCACCATGTTATGGTATCAGCATTCTCTTGTCCATTGGGGGTTTCTGTCCCACCTGCCTCAGCACATCTGGACCACCACATAATAAGAGCACGTTTATGTTGTTAGTGAACACAAACTGACCAAACAAAGGCCAAGGATGATTTCATTCAACATAACAAAATTTTATATGCAGTTTTGCTTCAGAATTTTATTGGTGCTTTACTATTTATTATTGGTGTCCTTAAATTAACAGTCAGTAAAAATATCTTGTACAAGTAAATCAATATTACTTAAGTGAACTGGATAGGGGCAGAATGTGGTTAGTGCAACTATTGATATGCATAAAGTAAATGGTGTGGGGCCTGCCTTGCTAACCCCCATTGCACAAAGGGGTAGAGGACAGAGATATGCTGATTACACCATACACATCATGACATACTCACAGTTCTAGCATCTTTAAGCTGTGGGGCATGACAAGTAATAAACAAGTGTGGCACATAAAATAAATGTTCTCTATTACATTACTCGCCTCTGCTTCTAATTAATACACAGGACTTGGGGCTCGATATCTGGACAAAACGTCAAAGGGTATAGGATGGCATTGGTCAGTCAATGACAAGGGCAACTCTGGAATTTTGCTTACCCATCTTAGTACAGTCTTGTCTTGATAGCTTCCCAAGCTAAAGGGAATGGGGACCAAAGTTAAGGGTTCTCCCGGTGATGAACAAGGTAGTGTATTCACAGGCAGGACCATCTTCAGCTCTTTGTTCATCAAGTCTTAATGGTCAGGACTCTCAGGGCTCTCATTAGCCACTTGGTGGTGTGTTCTTCATGGAATGCTTTTGGTCACCTGCTGTTACGTCGTGGTCTACTTTACTCTTCCATAAGACTCTTTCCCTTTTCACTCTCACCCATGGCTTTCTCTTTACTCATCATACAGAAAGGGGGTCAGGTGCATATTTTTACATCTTAAACTTCTTTCTTTTTCCGCTGCTAGTATTTATTACTATATATCTACACAAATGCATTGAAAATCTACATTCTGCTATTTCGTTGAAGTTTTCTAAACTTTAGATTATTTTGCTTTGTCAAAATAAATATTGACTGCTCTTATCTCTGTAATGACAGGTACGCCATTTGACCCATCATATCTGTTGCGTTTGGCTGTTTCCAATGTCATTTGCTCTATTGTGTTCGGGGAGAGATTTGACTATGAAGACAAGAAATATATGACTCTTTTAACCTACATTAATGATATTGTTCAAGTGAGCAGTGCTACATCAGGACAGGTAATAAATATAAAAAAAAATTCCAAAATGATCATCTTTTCACAAATTTCCATAATGTTCTACAACAGTGAAAACAGTATTTACACAGAATGTATTATTACCATTATGTAAAAATCTATATTGTGTCATATTTAAAGTAACAATATAAATTATTTTCTTAATTAATAGTCCACTAATTAAACAGTGGCATAGCAGGATAAAAACATTGTCAAAATTGTCATAGTAAATTGCTTATTAAGCTATTATAAATCAGTGGGTCTGTGATAGCCAACACTGGTGGGGTCAGATGGTAATGAATACAGGTGGTATGAGTACTTTTGGTGGGGATCACATTTTAGGTTTCTTGGGATTTGTTGTGGGAACCCGAGATGTAGAAAAGACGAGGTGAATTGGAAGTTAGCAGGTTTAATGATGGATTGTGACTTAGAGAGAACATGCAGATAATACAGGCAGAACTTGGCAGGACCAGACTTTTACCAGAGAGGTGCAGACAGAAGCTGATGCAGATGATATAGACAGAGCTTGGCAGGACCAAAACTGTACTGGAGAGGTACAGACAAGAGCTGATAAAGATAATACAGGTAGAGCTTGACTGGACTGGACTTGCACCAGAGAGGTGCAAACAAAAGTTAATGCTTGGCAAAACCGGACTTTAACCAGAGAGGTGCAGACAAGAGTTAATGCATGCCAGACTTAGCCTAAATGATGCTGGATCCAGGGCTTGGATGTAGTAGAGGCACATGTAACATTGACAGCTCAGGCAGAGTTAAAAAATTAAAGGTTAATACATGCCCGCCCTAACAGGAAAAATTTTCACGCTACATCATTGGGGTCAAACTGCTCACTATATGTGTATATGAGTTCCTTGAGGGGTGTATTTTATAATAGTGTATTACCTCTGCACATGCAACATGGCGCACTAAAACCATTCCAGCTGAATCTGCGCTAAAAANTTAAAGCATTAAAAAGTTATTACCACATAAAGTGTAACATGTCAGATGTGTAAAATAGGGCTGTGTCATGAAGGACCAAATAGGCTGTGTCTTAAAGGGGTTAAACTTGCATATGAATATAATCACTGATCAAGTGAAATAAATTCACAGGCTCCTATGAGGAAAACAATGTCTATTGAAAAAACTGATTAGGTAGCAGCCAAATAGGTTGAATCATAGCCAAGTTGGTAAATTTGCACCTTTAAATCATGGCATGGTGGTACATTGAAGGACTGAGATCTAGTGACTGACTGTCACAGCCAGGGCCGCCCCACAGCCAGGAGTAGTAAATATCGGCATATTTACAACTTCATACAGCCATTCACCGCAAGACTACACAGGCGGATATTCCTGATACTGGCCTACTGCGAATTTACCAACTTGCCTACGATTCAACCTATTTGGGTGATACCTAATCAGACATTGTTTTCCTCATATGAACCTGTGGATTGATTTAACTTGACCAGCTATTATATTCATATTTAAATTTACCCATTAACACAATTAAGCTTCTACCAGAACTTGGGGCTCGATATCCTGACAAGAAGCCAAAGGGTGATTTCGCATCACAGGTGCTTCCTATCTTTACAATGATTCAAACCACAGAATTTTTGTCCTTTCTAAGCTTGCCATACACTATAAGATAAATTGTTCCAATCTAAAGATTTTTTCAAAAGTGGGCAAAACCATGTTAAATTGGGGGAGGTAAATTGCATTAATTGCAATCAGTATTAGAGTTGAGAGATGATGTTTCCAGCCCAAGTCTAATATCAGTGTAACAATAACACTGGTCAGTATCTGTGTGCAACATGCAACAATAACGTATTCTCCCTGCATGCAAACACTAACATTCATTTTACCTCCCCTGCAATTCAACATGGTTTTACCCACTCTTGAAAAATCTTTCGATTGGAACAATTTATCTTATCGTGAATGGCCAGCTTAAGTGTTTAATATACTATCCACCCTTTAATGCTGAGAAAGAACACTTTATTGTGTACACTTGCTCACATATAGACATGTTAAATTGCCACATGCATAAGCAGTTGATTTTCGATTCATTGGGCCAGATTCAGCTGTTCACTCTCATGACTTACACTCATGAGTTACACTCTCATGGGTAAAACCATGTTGAATTGCAGGGGATGTACAGTAAATGTAATTAGTTAAGACACACAAACAGACAAATATCGCGCACTAACTAAATTCATAAATAGTTAATATATATGGGTGCAGCTTATGGTATTTACTGAATTCAACAAACGAAAGAAAGAAATGCCACAAGACTGCATTTCTTTTCCAAGACCAACTTATGTGCACACCTTTAAGAGCTTTAAGAGCTCTAAAACTTACAATTTTTATTAATAAATTTTAAAAGAGAAAATTATTATTTATATATGGAAAAACGAAAAAATTAAATAACAAATAATTATAAAAATGTATAATCAATTACCGAGCAAGAAAAAGTATCCAGAGAAAAAACAATTACGCCCTGTTAGGCAACACAGTAACATTCTGTGTATTTCCGGGACTAGTTTAATATAATAATATGTCTATATGTGTAGTGCTCATTATTGGCCCAAAAGCATAATTGTAAGGGCTCAGTTATAAATCATGGCACTAGAGCAAGATGGTTTTTCAACACCCATAATATGATAA
>JABWIB010010945.1:0-12265 GCA_016617825.1 Platyplectrum ornatum | reverse complement strand
GGATCCGACGCGACGTCGCTGACGTTCGACGTCAGCGACGCTCGCGAACGGGGGGGAGAGTGCCGAGCCGCTCGGCTTGGCACTCGGATCCCCAAAATTCGGGTGGGTCGGATTCCAAGAATCCGAACCCGCTCATCACTAGTAATGATAGATCGACAATGGCAGATTCAGTATCATTTATATTATAACAATATTGTACACTGCCATTAAGAAGCTCTTAGGCTGTCAACTGTCAAACTTACAGCAATAATTTCTGGGAATTATATTATGTAATCTGTACTTTGATATGAATTTCAGCAAATTTGTGTTCACCTTGTAGTAATCAGATAAGAGTAATAGCAGCAGGAAAGTATCTAGGGAATAACTATGTTAAATAACAGTCAATCAGGGTGAAAAGTTGTATCCATCCTTCTCATCACATTACCCCTTTCATTGGCTATAGTCGTGACTACACGTACAGTAAACTCATTGCAATGCCTCTTAGCTTCATGTTTATGGTAAACAATGGCTTCTGTGTGGCAACAATCACGTTTTATTTGCTTCACTTCCTAGCTTGTGTTTTTATGACGCATTCATCTTGCTCAGATGACTGTAACATGCAAACCATATGCAGAGACGCTGGGAGGAGAAATACAAAGATGACAATGAATGTGTTCATTACAGTTACTGCCATGTGAGCAGTCAAATCTTGACAGATGGTAGCTCCTCATTTCAAGTCTCTGTACAGATAATTCAACTGATTTATTATAACCATGATGTGCAGTGCCATGAGAGTCAATCAAATTCAGAAAATACTATATTTATTGACAAAAATTGTCCTAAAATGATTTAATTGTAGCCAGAAGTAGTCTTTTCCAAGGACATGTCTATTTCCGTCAGGATGAATAATGTGAGAGTACTAGAAGTCTGTAAATTCACATTTTGATGCAAATGTCTTTGAGAATATTTTTTAAAAATCTATAATATAATATTTTCATGTATAAAGTGTATTCTGGAAAGTATATCTAAGGAATCATATAAATATTTCAGTTTGGATATTATTTAGTCATCACTATTTATAAGACAGTTTCCCAAATAGAATGTCAGTATAAGAACTGAAAGCATTTAATGTTTTCATTACCGGTCTCTTCTGAGATGTTTTCTTATGCTTTAAACATGAATCAAATAGTTATACTATAATCATTTCTCTACAAAAAAAAGTTTTAAACCATAAAAACATTTGTTGAATTGCAGAAACAGTAGATACACAGCAGTTACTTGGTAAAAAAGCTTTCCTGAACTAGACAGTCTTAGAATTATTAAGCAGTATAATACCTGCAAAAACTTCCTTTTTTGATGACAAATAAGGACTAATTCATTCATTTGGAAAAACCCACATAAGCACATAATAACCTGTAAGAGTGATCCAAATGTAACAGTCAAGTATAATGAAGTTATTTTGTCTTACACAATCACCCAGACACAAATGCAGTATTAATTCAGTCATGTATGTTAAAAATGTTGAGTAAAGCNGGCCATACACTGTAAGATAAATTGTTCAGATCTAAAGATTTTTCAAGAGTCGGCAAATCCATGTTGAATTGCAGGGGAGGTAAAATGGATGTCAGTGTTTGCATTTAGGGAGAATGCTGGACAGATACTGACCAGTGTTACTGTTACACTGTTATTAGACTTGGGCTGGAAACATCATCTCTCACCTGTAATACTGATTGCAACTAATTCAATTTGCCTCCCCTGCAATTCAGCATGGTTTTGCCCACTCTTGAAAAATCTTTCGATTGGAACAATTTATCTTATAGTGTATGGCCAGCTTCAGTGTTATCTGTTAATTGACAATGTGTTTATTTATTTATTTTTATAAAAACAACATGCTTCAAACAATATATCTATGCCAGCACATAAAAAATAACATTTCCAGAACTAAATTTGACTATTGTCTCTATTTGACCTCTATGTGTGTTCCATATGCACATAAGAGTGTAATACATTCCCATGGCACTATCCTCTCATGGGTGGATTTGATGGAAGAGAAAGTTGGTACCAGGTTAAGTATAGAAAGTTTTCTATTTGTGATCTCTACATAAGGATTATAGGACTGCTTTAGGGAAGGAAAGGTTATGCAGCAGTTGCCTGTCTGGATATGTATATATACATATATATATATGTAATTGATGGTAGCATTGTTCAATACATGGTAGTGGAATGTGTATTTAAAAATGTGCACATTGCCTAAATTATGTTTGGTTACACTTGCCATGACACTATGCAGTATCATCTTATATTTTACAAATGCTACTGAACAGACCATATTATCTGCAGTTAGATAAGGTATTTCTGAACTGAGATCTACATTTTTGTAACTGTTCAAATTTATTACAGTTTAATTGTAATAGCATTGTAAAACTAGGGTACGACTGTGAGCTGTTATTGTATTGGAAAATACTGCTTGGTTGGTTTTAAAATAGCATGACCAATACAAGTTTTGGTCTACCAGATTAAATAGTTACATTTGCATACATTTACCTGTGAAACAGCATTACCCAACCATCCTGCTCATATCGCAACCCACTTGCATCATCAGCACAATGTGCCATAATGACCTCTACCTAAATAAATAGAAAATAGAGTAAAAAGAAAATACTAAAAGCAAAATAAACAGAAGAGTAATCATAATAATAATAAATAGTCAATAGTAAGTGTTTATTGAGCCCTAGTCCCAGTTCCTGTCCAGGAGTTATGATTACCACATTGTACATCTGTGTGCAGAATATAACATATTGTGAATTGGGAATATTTATTGCATATTACATAGAGAGTCTATATTACATAGCATTGCAATCCAGTTAGAGGTCATCTACATCAATTACAGGAGCAGATATACTGGTTTTAGCAAATATCTTGTACCTAGTACTGATTTCTTTACAGTATGTTTACTTCACAGAAAACTGTCATGCTTGATTGAAAGCCAACAACCATTTAGCAGTTTATTTTTCAACATAAAATGTTATAGCAAAGTTAAGCCATTCAAGAAAATGTAAACTAACTTTTGCTAAGAATAGCTTTTACACTTGTATTTGTTGTGACAAACTACTTTTCACACAATTTTCATTTTCATACCACCATTCAATATTCACTACCATTACAACTTCCAGGAATTGTAAATTAGTTACGATTTTAGGTGGAAAGAAACCATACCATTCTTTTATATATCTGTATCTTGTAATTCTGTTTTACAGACTTACATTATGTCACTAAGTGCTTGTTTTCTTGACTTATTTTATCTAATCTAATGGGTGTTGCTGCACTTTCAGTTAAACGGGAACAATAGGTGTGTAANATTTCTTGAAATGCAAATACAAAACATAACTTTAGAAATATTGTGTTGTATCTTCCATTTTTAAAAGCATTTTGTTCATTACCCAAATGGATGTTGATGCATTGTATGACACCACAATGTATGTATCANAAACATTTATATATGAACTTTTCATTTTATATTATATAGAGCTTGAGTCATAATATTTACCAGAGTTGCCAACTCGTCCAGACAAATTTTGAGCAAGTATTTCGGGAGAGTCACCAAATCTCCTGGGACTCAGCCAAGGCAGTGATTAAATTGTAATTCACTCCCTCTAGCCCAAGCATTACAGAGGATGTGTGGGTCAAGCCTCCAGGATTTGGGGCTTCAAGGATGATTGGCAGAAATCCCACCCTCTGCCCCTCCCCCATGCTACAGGTTCTTGGTTTTTCCTGGAAGGGAGAAGCAAAAGTCAGCAACTCTGATATTTACTAGATTTATTAATGAAGATGAAGGAACTGAACTAGTTGGAAGGCGAAGAGGCAAAATCAAATTTACAAGAAAATGTCACATATTTCTTATGAAATCCTTATGATCATAGGTGACATTTTAATACAGTAAGCATGCACACACATGCCTTCTAATTATGTGCAGGGAAAAAAAAGTAACCATTAAATTTTTATTGAAAATACAGATAAAGGGGTACAGAATCAAAAAGAGGGGGAGGGGAGAGGGGCACAAATAATGGCATATAGTAAAGAACAAGAGAATAACCCACCGCAGGTGGCAATACAAAAGAGTACATGTAGTCATTAACAGGGTTAAAGGGTAGCATGGACAGTATGCACAATAACTGTTTAAAAAAACTCACAGTAGAAGGGAGGGGGAAGAGGAGAAGGAAACATAAAACGGGAGGGGGGGGAACTGCCACTCATACAGATCCATAAAGCATGTACAGCATGGTGGGCCAGAACACTGCAGAAGAAACCAGAATGTAGTGAACAGCATGGTGGGCCAGAACACTGCAGAAGAAACAGGAATGTAGTGAACAGAATGCTAAAATCCTATTCTATAAACAGGATTTGCTGGAATTCTGTAGCTGATACAACTGGAATGCTGAACAGAAATAACACATGGAATACGCAAAGAGTTCTAGCACAAGAAGTAAGCAGAAAGGGAGCAGATAAGTACTGTGACAGAAGGTTATCTGTGACTTAGCAGATGCAGTTGTCATAAAATACACCACAGAGCTATTGGATCGAGTTGAATTGCTACGGCCTGTTGCTACCTTTTCAAAAGCACAAGCTGCCTGCATTCAGTCTGACCACCAGCAAGAGGTGGCAATGGTTGTGCGGCTCTGCCATGTGACTTTTTTCCAGAAAACTTGTGTGAATATCTGGTACCGGAGTGTCGACTGATGAAGTTGCCTTGCCATTGTGGGTGTCTTGCCAGTAGCCTCATTGAAGGACACTGTAGGCTATCATTATTGTGTTTCTCAAATGTAATGACGCCATTTCCCTATGGATAATGAGGACTGATGGTGACAAGCTGGAAAAATGTTTATCCTACTTTTGTACTGCACTTTTTGCTTTTTCTGATATATTTATAGAGCATGGAGATAAAGTTTTTTTGTGAAAGCTGCGTGTGTGTTTCTATGAGGCCAATTCAATCCCGTATTGCATGCTATTTTCCCCTTTACACAATCAGCGTAAGGGAGAAAAGCTTGCGCTTTTTAGCTCGCGCCTCATTGAGCAACGTATAAAAAGATGAGAGCATTCAGTCCCATACTTCGCGTTTTTCCCGATTTCACGCAGGATTGAATCGGCCCCTTAGTTGGCTATGAAAACAGCTACTACTGTACTGTTCTACACATATTCATGGGTTTTACTGAATCAAATACATGATTAATTTATACTTTGGGTTACACACTTATTTAATGCACACAGGCCCACCTAGAGCTATCCACCAATCAGACTTCTGATAGTTATCCTCTATTTGGCTGAAGCTCTCCAGCAGCTTTTGGTAGCAGCCTATGACACCAGTGGCCCATCTGGCATTTGCCATAAGTGTCAGATGGCCAGTCCGGCCCTGCTTGGCAGCCATGTAGATTTTCTGACCATGTTTATACTTGCTATAATCTGATTTAATAAAATGATGTTGTAATTACAAGGTATAGAAATGTTTTTCCGTGCAAAATACTGTCTGATTCAGCATATAGCATGCACATAATTCCCTGTCTATTTAGCTGGCTTTTTTCATGTTGTTAGATCAGAAATGATGGTATTGTACCAGTACAATTATCATTGCGTTCACACATCCAACAACTTCTAACAGAGGAGCGTGTTGTGCATAGGTGGGTGAACTTATCACAATATCACAAAGTACAGTATAGACTGAGATGTTTCAAATCCATCACCATTTTTAAATGTGAATGGATGAGAAATTTTAAGGTAAGGTCCTGCTAATGGGAGCAAGATGGGAAATCCTTCCCATTGCTTGCAAAGATGTGTAGTGGGATACATGAAGAGAATCTTGGATACAGTCCAGTGTTTTTTACACTGCACTACATTTTGTCTTCCATGTGCCCCCTTATCAAATATATATCTGCACATTGTAAATGTGACCATTACTAAATAACATGGTTTCTAAAGGTGCAACCTGCTTTTCCCTAATTTACTCCTAACTCAGCATTAGACATCTAATGAGCTGATAGTTGCTACAACTTTTTATCCTGTTAGCTCATCACTAAAACAAATTAGATATTGTAAGAGAATTGCAATGCACTTGGGTTTCCATTTTTTTTTTTAAATCTTATTTTAAAGATGTTGGCTAATTTATGGTTTAGTGCTAATTTATTGTAAATTGAGTCTGCTGTAACTTATTACAGTAATTCAGGCATTTATTTTGTTTTGTAAGGAAAGTAACCTTTAAAGTTCAGTTTAATTGAGATGACTCAGTGATATGTAAAAAGGAAGCAGTGAATCAAGCATTTACTGATTAGGAGATTGCATGCAGTAATGAAATGTCAGCAATATACAATATTTGATTTATCTTTGATAGGCTGATATGACATATAATTTAATACATTTGTTTTGCCTTCTCAGCAACTATATAAAATGCATAATCAACATATTTCTCATGTACCAGTATCCGGTATGTTTTTAATCCCTGCAGACATTATAACCTTCATTTAGAAGCAGTTTTTTTTTTAAAGCCCAGCAGTCATACATCCTATAAAATGTGCAACTGCGGAAAAAAGACACTTCTGTAGCTTTTCCTAATTGTTACAAACAACATTTATGGAATTTTGTATTATTAAATAATATGGAGAAAAGGGCTTTTTTTTTTTTACAAGAAAATATTAAACTATAAAACTGCTTGTTCGCAGCTGACATTTTGTGACAGCACAAACCTATTTCCAACTGAGGACCTGCTCCAGAGCAGCGGAAACCAGGCCGATGGAAAATGGCAATAGGTGCATGCGTGCATCANATAATAAGCAGACTTGCACAATCCGGCTTATTTAAGTGAGAAATGCGTTTGTTGGGGTGGAGAGACATGATGTAGACAGACATGATGTCCTATGATTACAGTGTATCATAATGTACTTGATTGATAAAAAGGTAAACTGAAAAAAAAAAATTTGCTGTGGGGGGCCCAAGCTGACTTTTTGTACTTGGGTGCATGAACCTTTAGCTACGCCCCTGGACGTGAGGTCTGCTATTCACCCCGCATCACTTCTTGGGGATGTGCTCGATGTGATCCACCTCTATCGGGAGTCTTGTCTTATGCAAGCTCTTTCATTGGCCCTTCTTACTTTCTTCCCTCTTTCCTCTTTTCCTCTTCCACAAGATCTCCCATTGGCTCCTCTCTCAAGCACAGTTACATGGGAAACAGTAGCACTAACGGGTGCTGTATCTCCCAAAGCACAATACTGATCAAGTTCAGTGCTTCNGGAGACACAGCTCCCGTTCGTACTGTCCAAGAGACAATGTCTGCACCGGTTGAACTACTCGTGACCCTGTACGGGTAACATTATCTGGATAGGGTCCGTTCACACTGCGGACTACCTGGGACCAAGCAGGGCAACAAGTTGACTGAACTGCCCGGATAAAAGCCTTCAGTGTGAACGGGGTATTAGTATTTAAAAAAAGACAAACCACGAAATGGGTCCTTGGTGCTTATTATACCCTAGGTAGGAGCACAGATTTTCTAATCCAGCCAGTTGAAAAAGCAAACAACCAAAATAAAGCTACTTTTATGAATATCAATTGATAACACTAAATAGTAGATAGTAACAATAATAAGTTTTAACTATTATTGCAAGAATATAACAGGTTCAATTTCACAGCAGTCTCAAATTTACCTGCTACCCGCAGCACATTATAAGTGTAATCAAGCAGAGAGAAAAAATAGAAACCTTTTTAAGGGAACCTTTTTTTCAGCAGAGAGAATACAGTCATTAAGCCAATCATAACTAACCCACAGTGTCATTTAGACACAATTTTATATATCAGCGTATAAAAGAACTGTAGTCCATCACTTGGGGATTTTTTTTTCTGCATAAAAACATAAAATGATTTGGAAATCAGTAATGGAACAGCAAAGTGAACTTTCATAAATGAAAGGAATAGATCTATTTCCCAGTGTTTTTTGCACAAAGGGCTTCTTAGGAAGTTAATGCACCTGGCATTGCCTACAAGGATGATGCTGCGGTTAGTTTTTATTCTGTGTAGGTGACTCATGACTTTAGCACACAAGTAAACTTAATAAAGCTGTAATGGTACTTTTATTTCAGTTTTCCCCTGCAATTTTAGATAACCAATTATTGCCACAAAATAAAGCTTATTCACCACAGTCAAACTAATTACAGAGAAATTACCTTCCATTCTCTATTTTGTAATAAAACACAAAGTTGCTGCTAGCCAACAGACAAGGAAAAAAAACCCATAGTTTCTCCCGTAGTTATATTTCTAACTGTGATTTCTTAACCCTACACAACATTTACAGGTGTACATTTGCACCAGCTAAAGGAAATGTGTAAGGCCTTGAAGTAACAGTAATTGGTGGGCAATGGATGCCTCAGAATAACCTTTGACAGGTGTTTGACTGTAAATGTTACATATTTAATATAATGTTTGGACAGGACTGGTTGCGGACACACATGCAATTACTATACATTGACTAAGTTTGATCACCTCTTCCCTGTTCTGAATGCAGGTGGTTGCTGAAGTTTAATTCTAAATGATCACACTCCCACATTTCCACATGAAGGTATGCAGAAAAATGCATAAGTATTCAAAAGATGGAGTGACGGACTGGTGATAATTGTCCCAGATGTGGAAATGCTGCTGCAGATTTTGCCCATATGATATGGTCATGTCCTCGTTTATTGAGGTTCTGGGAAGAGATATGGTGTATGATTATGTCTACTTTAGAACTTTCTATACCTTTGTCACCTAGACTGTGTTTGCTGGAGATTTCCCTTAAGGATTTATTGGTAACATTGTTCTATAGTAAAGTATTTTCTCTCTTGACCTTAGCAAAGGTTCTAATTGNTCAAAATTGGCTGTCATGTAATGCNCCCCCAGAGAGGGAATGGATTGCACTGGTATATACACCAATAGCTTGTGAAAAATTTGTATATATGTCTAGAAAGACTGTGGTTAAATACCAGAAGTGGTTACCATGGACTAAATCTAATTTATATATGGAATGATTTATTTTTATAAACATTAGCCAGTGACTAACTATGCTACTTTATATTTAAAATAAAGGCCTTTCTGCAATGGTGCTCCTAAACTCTAAATCTTTCAGAGCCCACCTTAGGACATAGACCATGTATATATCAGCTGAGATCACAGACATGCTTTTATACAAAAATATACAAAATGGAGAGGGGGTCATTAAGAGTTAGGACCACCATTGCAGAAAAGCCCTGTAAGTGACTGGTGGCTTAAGCATGTACTTGCAAGTGTACGTGACTAACATTTCTGCCATGTGCCAGGACAACAAGCAACATTCATGTTTGTGGTAATCCCACAAACCATCACCAGCAAGGTCTTTTTGAAATCCTGTGGTCAGTGTAGACAGACTCGTAGCGAGGGGATGCGAGCCTGGCTACCATAATTACCGACCNTAGGATTAACCTTAGTAAATGGAGCCCTTTATTTTGTAGCATTTGACAATTTTATAAACACTTCAGAGAGTTTCTAGGAGATTCTAAAAGAAAAAAAAATCAATTTTTGTTTCACTTAGTTATAAAGAAAAGAACACCTGAAAAAAGGCGAGCACAAAGTTATGAAGTGGCTTTGAATAGGCTGTACATCATATAAGACTAGAAAGCACTTCAGCATTACTTCCTAGACGCATTGCTTAAACACAATGTACAGCCTATTCAAAGCCACTTCATAACTTGTTGATAAAGCAGATATCTACCAAAGATGCTACTAATGGTCTCAATGTGATCTTTGTGCCACAGCTGGGATACAAAAGCCTATCACTGCTTGCTGTCTCTTCTAAGACATCTAACTGTTTTATCAGTGGTTCGCTGGTATCATACAAGGTCCTAACAAGCNCCTCTGGGACAAATGCTTATCTCCCTTTGAAATAAACAATAGCTGATTATCAAGTGCAAGGAAGTGCAACGTTTGTTAAAGATTTCTTTTTCATCATCTGATCCGCTTGGCTGAGAAATAGTATTTTGATAAGTCTATGAAGAAATCATGTTTAAATCCATGTATTTTGGCTTAAATACAAGTATAAACAGATGAATAATATTTACATAGCATTATATCTGTTTACAAAAAGCTAAAAAATGTTATGGTTTTTTACAGTTGCTTTAGAACCATTTCTTGCACTTGAAGTGGCAATGTTTACGGGTATTCTTAAATTTACTGTGTGCGATGCTGCTGTGCAAATTAAAAAAAAACGAAATTCTGCATACAAATACTGGAAAAGGATGATTGATGCACAATAACAGTCCTTTGGGTGAGAGCTGGTTTGATTAAATCTTTAAAATTAAATACAGCATAAGAACAACACAGAAAACCAGGAATTTGTTTTGGCAAAATGTCAAATAATAAGTTAATGAGTCACAAAGTCAGTAAATATGTTTTATGCCTTTTTATGGATGAGATGGGATTCTTTTTGCTGTANCAAAGAATTAAGGCTTCTAACTGGGAAACAAGTTATTTCCTTGGGATAAACGATTGTATTCTGATGCAGTTGTGAAAATTAAATGGAACTTATAAGAGGAGNAATAGACACTTTTCTAATTAATATGTATATCAGCAACAATCCCAAAAGGGAAATATATATATGATGGGTATTACACATGAATATGAATATTGTGTCTCTAAAAATAAAATATACACATTGNATACATTACAATGCTCTTTAAGATTAACTTAGTAGGACTACAAGGAATGATAACACATTTGAATCCAAACACAAGGAATCTGCCCCCTGTCCTTCTGCCCATCTAAAGTATGCTACGAGGGTGGGGTGTCTATTTAAATGAAGAGATTGGGGCATGGACCCTTGATCCGCACTAGTGACTTAAGGAAGGGGTATAGCAGCATATGCACTGCTATCCCCTTCCATTTCCNACATTATGTACTTATAAAATAAGGGAGATGGGCCATTTAGAGGATATATATTAGATACCCTCCTAACTCTCATACATTGAACTGAAATGCATTTTCTGATCCTGTTAGCTTGCAATACAAATTCTGACTTTCTGGTCATTTGAAGCCCCTTTTACTCTAGTCAACACTCTTGTCAAGTCTTTTATCTTGTAGTAATCAACCAAGAATCATTATTTCGAAATGTTATACATTTTTGGGGAAAGCTATTGGGAGTCAGGCTGCTTATCCCAAATGAAGCACTGTTGAGTGTGAATTGATTACATCTGATGAGTGTGAAAACAGTTGATTATCCATGATGAAGCACTGTTGAATGTGGCACTGGTTGCTTGCACCTGATGAAGCTATAATGAATGTGAAGTCAGTTGATTGTAAGTGATGAAACATCACCAAGCTTAATATTTGTTGATTATGGCAGAGAAAGCAATTTTCAGTACAAAANTAGTTATTTGCTTTTGAAAAAGGAAGGTTTATATGAATTCCATTGATTTTCACAGATGGGAAACTTTAAGTGTGAAAAATGGTTTAGTGTGAATTATTCAGCTAAAGGTTTTTTTTTTATCCCCACACAAAAAAAACTATCAACAACCAATCACGTCACTTAAGTTGGTGGGGTTTGGTGGGTTCATATTATTCATAAGGGGGTAGGGGCAGAAGAGATGAGATCCATGGGCAACATCACTAAGTAGTCAAGAGACTGGCAGGTTCTTTATGAGTAATCCTGTTTATGTTAAATCGCCCGGAAGTAGATAGTTGTGCTTAAAATTTTACTTCTGCAGTCTTATCAGAGATCCCACTCCCGGACCTAGACATCCTCCACCACTGATTCTCAGGTAGGTTTGAGAGGAGTGGAGAGCACTGAGAAACTAACCACTCTATATGATGCAAACACTGGAAAAGTGTCGGTACATCAAATCGAGTAAAAGTGTTCTGACAATATTACAAGATTTGCCTTTCCATTTTTTGTGGCTGTGTGGAAACAACAACTAGATACTTACNTTACCAATAAGGGAAGGACAGTGGAATCAATCAAGAAATAAAATTGTAAACACAACTATCTAATTCTGACCAATAAACAGGATTAAACTATTTTTCTTTTCTAATCTTTTCCGTATGTACGAGTATTAAAGCATCACAGGAAGGAATGAAGGAATAAGAAAAGTATCCAGGAAACACCAGAAGTACCAAGAGTAGACCTTGCCAGGATTCCTCTTGGGAGAAATTACCCTGAGGTGCTGTCTATTTGGAAGATCTGCAAGAAGTGTTCTGGACAGTATAATTGGACTGTATATTTGGACTATTATTTATATATTTCTAGGAG
>JABWIB010010940.1:4433-20542 GCA_016617825.1 Platyplectrum ornatum | reverse complement strand
GCTGCACACTTTCAAATGGAGGGCTGTCTTACTANAGACATCCTGGTTACACATAATGCAACATGATTAGGGACGTTGACGCTGGGCAGGTGAGCTTAACCCAGTATAGCTCTATTGTGAACTAAACCTCCTAAATATGTATGTGCTGACACATAGTGATATATATTGTTTGGTTTGGAGCACCGGACTTTCTCTGTTCCTTGACTGATCATCGGAAAACAGGTTTCAGGGGACACTTAAATCAGACTGCACCTTACTCATTAACAGGGCATTGGGGAGATATTCAGGTCTTGGTTATTGCTGGCACACACNCCCTTAAGCAAATGCTGCCCTGCCACCTAGTGCTGAGACTGACTGGACACCATCTTGTCTTGCTAAGCGGTAGCGACCTGAAACCGCCATTACAGTATCTGAACTGCGCCATAGTGACTGAGATTGTTTAGAATCCCATAAAGCACACTATTCTCTGCTGATTACCGGTCCAGTCACGTTACGTGACCAGTCACGTTAGTGAAAAAAGGCCTGCAACTCAGGATATCGGCGGGTACTCACTGTGTGCATTACGCTACAGCCTCGGTCAGTGAGCTGACTTTTTCTCTTTAGTACTCTAGGGGCCTTTCCCTTGATCAAGAGCTTGATACAGTACAGCCTTTGATACAGTTCCACACAAGAGATTGGTTCACAAATTAAGGGGACTGGGTCTAGAAAATAACATTTGTACTTGTGTCAAGAATTGGTTGGAGAATAGGGAGCAGAGAGTGGTGATTAATGGAACATTTTGTAATTGGTCAAAAGTTTTATCACAGGATTACATGCTATGGACACTCCTTTTTTAATATTTTTTGAAATGACCTTGGGGATAACTTATAGAGCAAAATCACTATAGTCACTTTTGTGGATGATACTAAATTATGCAGGGTAATAAAATCAGAGCAAGATGTAGTTTCTCTACAAAGGGACTTTAATATACTGGAGGATTCAACATAGATAAATGTAAAACTCTGCATTTAGGTAACAATAACAAGCATGCAACCTACACATTAAATGGTATAAATTTAGGGAGCCTTCAATGGAGAAGGATTTGGGAGTGATTGTAGACAACAGACTTAGCAATAGGACTTAATTTAAATCAGGAGAAGCAAGGGCCAATAAGATATTAGCAGGTATAAAAGGGGCATAGATGCACGGGATGCCTGTGTAATTTTACCACTCTATAAATCGTTGGNGAAGCCTCATCTGGACATTATACCGTATTTCCCCGATAATAAGACCTACCCCGAAAATAAGACTTACTCTAATTTTTGCAAAACGGTCCAAAATAAGCCCTACCCCGAAAATAAGCCATACTCAGAAAGCCCTAGTGAATTGGGTGTAAAAGATCCACTATGATGGGTATAAAAGCAGGATTGGGGGGCATGATGGGGATAAAATCAGGACTGTTTGTAAATCTCTGTCAATGTTAATTAAAATAAGACCTACCCCAAAAATAAGCCCTATGGTGTTTTTTTGGACCAAAAAAAATAAGACAGTGTCTTATTATCGGGGAAACACGGTAGTACTGGCGCAGGTTCAGAAAATGGCAAAAAAAAACTGATAAAGGGCATGCCATAGAGTCTTTGTTTTCTGAGGCTAGCAAGTTGGGGCATTTGTACTTTAGAAAAGTCTAACAGGTCATTTGATTACTCTATACAAATACATTAGGGGTCAGTACAGAGAGCTTTCACATGAATTTTTTACCCTTATAACCATACAGAGGACATGCGGTCATTCACTAAGACTAGAAAAAAGGAAGTTTCACAACAAGAAGAGGAAAGGGTTCTTTACAGGTACAGCTGTCAAGATTTGGAATTTATTGCCAGGTAGTGATATTAGATTCAATAAATGTATTTAAGAAGGGGTTAGGCAAGCGTATCCAGGGTTACGAACGGTTACTAAATATTACCTTTGTGGGGAGGGAATGTTTACATATTGAACCAAAATGTCTGTTGCCTGATGTCTTTTTTCAACCTCAACAACTATGTTACTATGTTACTATTTCTATGTCGGTCTTTTATTCGTGTCAAAATGTACATATCAGTAATTTCACCATGTCAGTATGGTGTAGGTATTTTTATTGTTGAGATTTTCACAGTCAGGAATATNACTGCCACTTGCCTAGATGGGTGTATTTAGTTTTATGTGGTTATTGCGAAAATGATCCCCCTTGTATATGTTAATGTTCAAGACATTCTAAAGTGCTTCTAGCTATCACTGTTTTTCCTATTTATATTTCTTTAGCATTCACCTCCTTGTATGTCTCCTGCCATGCTATTAGCTACATTGTTTGCTTTCAGTCAACCAATCTCCTCCATGTATGGCCCCAGCTTAACATTTCAGTCCTCTTATATTCCTATTTCCCTTATGTCTTTTAACATCTTATTAAACCTAGTCATTCTTTCCGGTCTCCTGTGGGTCTTTTGCAATCCATCACTCCCATCTTCCTTCTATGGCTCATGACAACCTATGACCCCTTGTATGTTTTAGCAATATTTTTCCTCCTCTGATTTTATGTCTCCTGTTCCTTTTATTGACTTACCTTGGATCTTCTTCTTCTCTGTCTTACTCCTTTGTGGAACTGTCTCTGCTAACTGAATGTTGGGAGCTGTCGCAGGGGAGCAGTGTGCTTCAACATGGACTGGGATATCACTATTAATAATGTGATGAGCAAGCTAGGTATTACTTCTACAGAAAACATAAAACATTATAACAGCACTAAAATGAAGCATTAAAATAAAAAATATATAGAATTAAGGACCAGGCTGGTTATTTATCAAAACATAAAAGAAATGAATGTACTATTTAATAAATTTGCATACAATGGGGTATATTTACTAAGCGGTGAGATTGCAGTGAGATTGGAAAGTGGGAATGTTGTCCATAGCAACCAATCAGATTCAAGCTCTCAATCTAATTTTACACACTGGAGAATGTGAACTCAAATCAATAAATATACCCCATTATGTCCACTTAAGAAATACTGTCCCTTCTCAGTCACAGCTTCTCAGCAGTGCTGCGATATTGTATAACCGGCAATAGAGCAATAGTATATATCATAAGAGGGCAAAGTTCCTCACTGTCATTATGTTTGCAGATTGCATGGGGAAGAAACAGGGCTTTTTTCACATTCCCAATCTGGTGGATTCGCTATGTAAACATTTGGATCAGTTCTCTGAATAGACAACATTTTTTTCTCAGAAGAGTTCATCTCCTCCCATTTATGGGACCCCTTATTGTTCCCATGTCTTTTGATGAATCCTAAGCTTCCATTATAGCAGTGGTTTATAATTTTACACTTCTCTCTTTCATTAGCTCCCCTTTGTTAAGACGACAATTCTTCTATTGTCTTATCTGCATGTTCTCCAATTCATACTGTGCATTTTCTAATGCCTTCTTTCTTATTCATGTTGTTTGCTATAGTGTTTTCATTTGCCATTGTATTATGTTCTCCACTGAACATTTGTGAACAGCAATTCTTGAAAGTCACTATTTGTAACTCAGCATTAAGTACAGGAAAGATAGATAGCTTAGAATAATATCTGTACTGTGGCATCATTCTTTTAAACAAAATACCAACATAGTACAATATTTTTTCTCTTCATTTTAACATGAATGTTATTTTTAAGGTCTGTTATTGTTAACAAAAAAAATGTTTTTACTTTAAATGCATTAGCCATTTTATAGAAATATTTCCTAAATATTTAATTTATTATTCCTATTTGCATCAATAAAAAAACTAATAATACTAAATGTTGCATCCTTCAAAATGGGGTGTTATAAAAACACATATTTTATTTACAATCATTTGCTTGTTTTTATTCCAAATATGTTGCACATGTATTATTAGAAATATTGTCTATACTTCATATAGGGTCACAATCTTTTGATTGTATTGTTATGTTGGTTGTACAGCATATTATGATACAGTGTTACATCTTACAATTATATTGCCACTGAAATATATATATATATATATATATATATATATTGCTTTTTCTACCCCCTATCTATAATTGCCATTTGAAGATTTGCTGACTATAGTTTGCTCCTGAAAGATTACACAGCAGACCTAGTTAGAAAACTGAAGGAGCTGAACTCTAGGTAAACCAATCAATCTATGTGTAATATGTTTATGTGTTAACCTTAATTAGCATGATCTTGTTTTATGCTTTAAAAATGCACATGCAATTATTGATGATTGACACAGACAACATCTGCTAGCGACTGACTCACTGGTAGCAGGTGTCTAATCTCTGATCCAACTTAATAATAGTACACTCATTTGCACAGATGAAGGATTCAATTGAAAGTATAAGATAAAAATAAGGATAAGTGGGATAATACAAATAAAAAAACAGATGTGCTTTAAAAATTCATCTTAAGCACTGCACAAAAAATAAAAGACAGTCTGTCAAGAATAATATGTAGAATTACAGTAACACAAACCATTAATAATTCATTAGGCCTATGTAGATTTTCTGTATTATTATGAGCAGATAATAAGTTTCATATTTTTTATTTTCCATAATTAATTATATACACATATTCATTTAAACTTACTGGAGCCAATCCAAGACTGCACTTCCATCTATTTTTAATGTGGAAGCACAATGAGTTTTCGCAGAACAGGAGCAAGCACAGACATCAGGACAAAGAGCAGTACATTTGCCTGTGTTCCATCATCACTAGAGGAGCAGGATCAGGAGATACAAAATGAAGCATTACAGTTTTAATACTGTGAAGTAAATATACAAAAATACTTTTTTTTTTGCCCATGGAAGCTAAGTAATCAACACAGAAGCAGTATATGCTCTATCTAGCGCTGTGTTTCCACCAAAATACGCAACTCTAGACAGGACATAGGCTTATGAGAAGTCTTTGAAAACATACAATCAGAGCCGTACNCACAGAGGCCGCAGCATATACCAGTTTGTATATTTCAGATTATCAGCACCAGTCTTTAAGTTTTGGGCAGTATAGTTTAAGGTGCCACCAGCTCATCCTGCTAATTAACCACAAAACACATATTGAAAACTGATTATTTTAAAGGAAGTCATAACCAAATGGCCAAACCTAAAGCCTACAAAATGTTGTTTAACCATATTTGGATATTGGCCTTTCATACCAGAAACAAAGGAGAACAAAGTGTGCAGAGCAGGTACAGCGTCAGCTAACCCGGGTGCTGGATGGAATCGAGCCGTTCTCACAACTGCTGAATCGATGTCTTCTTTGAGTGGGGAACTGCCAAGAAAAGTCAAACTGCTTGTTTGAGAAACGTTTATAGACAAGTTTATCAACATTAGCTTGAACTTACTGCCACAGAAATCACCAAAGACAAACATGCTTAACTAACTAACCAATTCAGTGAAGACATCAATAATCAATTAAGACAGTTAATAATTAGTTGGAAGCAATTCAACATGTATACCATGCAGTGCGGTTGTTACAAGGTACCTCTTGCACTCTAAAGTCATCCACATCAAACAAGATACTTTGCCTAGTTGTTACCATTACTATTATTATTATTTTTNTTAATAACGTTAATAAGTCGCCACATAATTTCCGCAGCATTGTACATAGCAAATAGTACATACATAGCATGGGGTAGAGTGTTATGGTATACAATATAATAACAGACATGAAATTGCTTGTAGCATGGGGGTACAATGACATAGCATACAGTAACAAACATGGAATAAGTAGCATGAAGGTACGGAATAATAACTAATAAATAGGAGGGTCGGAAAATATATCATATATTACACTGGATAAAGACAGGAGGGAGGAGAAAAGGCAAGTTGAGGTAGATAACAGGAGCATGGGGGTCCTTGCTCATGAAAGCTTACATTTCTTAGAGGTGCTATCAGCATTAAATATTTCTTAGTACTTATTAATTGCATAACAAAGATGTAGTTCCCTCCTGAAGTTATTATTGTCATTGATTTTGGTTGGTTTAATGTAGCACTATTTGTATAATCTGCAGGATTATTTGAAAAAGCTGAAAAAGCCATAATTAGTCGGTTACATTTCCCTGGAAGTGTGGGAAAAATCTTTCATTCTTCTTTAACATACACACTGTAAAGGTGTGTGGAAGGGATTCATATTAAGTGTCCTTGCAATCCTATGTTAAGTGTTCCCAAAAATAAAATCTTTAATAGTTTATAACAGAAGAGCCTGAATTCCTTCTTGTTTTAAAATGACTGTTTCACAAGCATAAAGCGTTCAGATTTGGAAATAGGTGCATGTGCACATTAGTTTCAAGATGTATGCATTAGAAAAATGGGTGTGCAGCTCTGGTTGACTCCTTTCTGTTCAGTTGAAATATCGCAAATAGCTAAACTTCAAAGAAACTGTGGCGAGAAAATGTTCTCTACAACTGAATTTACCATGTAGCACGCAGAAAAAACTATAAGATTTATTTTCCTTTTTTCCATAAAAAAAAACTGATTTCCAAAAAAAATGGATCTTAATGTACAATGATAACCTTTCATTAAGCTGTCAAATGATGACAATCTTTTTTTGTTATGTTATGGCTATGATTAGTTGTGAAAGTAGCAATTGTAGTGATGCACATTTCTTGATCTTGCTAAATGTATAATCTTTCTACTCACCAGTAAATTGTAACCTTGCTGCCAGTTACATCATCTCTTCACATAATCTGTTCATGTTCTCTGAGTTCTGTGGACTCTATAGAAGGGTTAAACAACAATTTATGGATCAAGTATGTGTTTCAGCTTCATTGGAAAATACAATAGACCACATTTACAACTGTCTGTTATTTGACATATTTGACAACCACCGTAGCACTTGCAGTACATTCACTACTAAAGATATAGGAACTATTTCTGTTTTATATTCTGCATTGTGAAGTCAGTTATCAAATCTATCAGCAAAGGTTATTATAGGATATTATAACCTGCAAAAACAGAGTTTATAGTTTTATAGTTTAGTTTATAGTTTCCTAGATTCTATATGCAGTCAATTCTCTACATGTAAAATAAATAAAGGTATTTGCAATATTTTTTTGCTCAGTTTCACATTTGTACCTTTTGCCTTAACAACATCAAGAATTGCTCCATCCTAAAGTATCTCTTCATAGACTTTTTGAATCAGCATGAGATTTTAACATGCACATAGAGAACAGACTGAGATTTGTTACAAAATGATTATGACTTGCTAATTGTTAAGGTACTTTTGTCATGTCTGGTTCATCATGTTGAGTGTCTTTTTTTTTATACAAATTTGTTGATCATTTTGGTGGTGTAGAGGGAAAGATGTAAAAAATCTTCATTTAATGTTATTGAATTTTGGAATATTTTTATACATTGATTTAACATTCCATCATACAAATTTGTTAAACAGAAAAAGATATTGGCATTGGCATACACACAATGGCAAACATTATATTTAACTCCAGAATGTTATTAATTTTAACAACAAAATGCAAACATAACTGATTGTGCACCCTGGCAAATGTGTGGAGGAGGCCCACTTGCAGAGTCCATATCACTTACTCCAAGGACCTTCTGAGTTGTGACAGCCGGAATTCCCATTGTTTCCATATCTGAAAACTGTAGGGTCTGGGGTAGCTGTTCATCGGGAGGTGCTGATGAAACTCATGCTTGTCACCTACTGTATATGAAAAAATTATTTACATTACATTTTTTTATTTTTAACAGTTTTTCTTTTAACAGTTTCTTTTCGCAAAATGTTTTTCCAATTATATACAAAGGGTATGTTAAAAATTGAAAAGGTAAAGGCATGATGAGTTATTCATTGTGTTGGTTAGACACTAATTATTTTGTCCTTTTTTTGTTGGTAGGTTAGTATTTCATAAAGTTGAGCATGGAAACGTGAACTAATAATTTGTTTGGAAGAGCGGCAAAAGAGCGCCAGAATATGCAACGAATTTCAGCAAAACCCAGGCCTACCCAAGGGATAGGCATGTGTTACACACAAAACTTGGTATTAGTTGCACTAAAGTGCAAATTCTGCATCGCTGGTATTATATGAAGCATAGGGATAAGGAGAAAAAGTAACTGTAAGTGGCATTTTAAGGACTTATTTCTAATTATTTTAATCAACACACTATTGGTATTATCCAAACAACGTTTGTGTTGGTAAAACCACAGATACACATGGGTTAATTATATTAAACCTAATGTAGTATTGTAGGCTAGGCATAGATTTGTAGAATAATTTACAACAATGTAATATAAAAACAAATATAAAAGCATATAAAATATATAAAAATAACATATGTTGGCCCCATATACAGAAATATTTGATGTCAGCCTGAAGTATTTCTGTCTTTACCTAAATAGTGATTACGCTATTTTGACTCGAATGCTTTAAAAATGGTACTGCTTGGTAATTATTTTGTTTTAGGGGTGCCTTGAAAAAATATGGAGACCCTAAGAGTGCCTCGAACTGAGAAAGTTTGGGAACCACTGACATAAATCTTTCCCAATTATTTTGTGCCTCCATAACACCAGTCTTTTCTTTATTCAAATAATTTTTAGGTTGAGGTTAAAGTAGCCTGGTGGCAAGCTACTTTAAGGGTATTTTCAGATCACTTCTTTTTTCACTTCTTGGATAGACTGATTGAATCCTCTCTTAACTGTCACAAACCGTAGGGCCTAAATTTACTAAGCAAGGAGATTGCAGGGAGATTGAAAATTGGGGATGTTGCCCATAGCAACCAATCAGATTCAAGCTCTCATTCCCTAGTATGTAAATGAGAGCTTGAATCTGATTGATTGCTAGGACAATATCCCTGCTTTTCAATCTCCCTGCTTAGTAAATTTAGGCCTAGATGTTTCCAATGTCATTGCATGTTGTGCTTCTGAAAGGGAGAACCAATCTATGTGATGCAGATATCATGGATGCAGATATCACTGCAAATGATTCTGGTTTACTCCATGTGATCCAGTACGCAGTAAATTAACCCAAATCCAATTTCATACTATATCAAATAAACCCCTTCCTACCAGCTCAAACTATGTGAAGGTTACGTAACTGTTCAATAAATTTAGCCGGTTTAGTTAAACTGTATAGTTCCAAAAGGTTATCATATTACAACTATTGTTATACATCCTAAAACTTGTTTTTCTCAGTGATGTCAATGGCTAAGTTTCCATCTTTTATATTCTTATCATACAATTCTCTAATTAGCTTTAACACAGAACATCCAAAATCTACAGCTTTTATCTTTTTTTTACGTCTTACAACTTTAATCTGTGCTTCTATGCAGAATAGACAAGAGGCCTGATATAATTTACATCATTAGAGAGTGTTCTTTTGAAGTCTTGCTTGGGCTGTAAAGTTTTTTTTTAAAGAGAAGAGATTCAAATGACTTTGTNACATTGTGAATTTCAATGTTGTAACTATTTTATACCATTTCATGACCTTTTCTATAAAATAATTTCCTATTTGAAAAATAGAACTGCACCTGGAGTTGGTAGAAAAGATTTTTCTCCAGATGTAACCATTATTCTCTGTATTTTGTTTGGTATTTATACTTGTTATTGTTGTGGCACACAGTTCTCAGATTTTCATTCTGGTACTCTGAAAACAATTTGACATCAATTCAAATGTACTTTTCTATTCACATATACATATATGTTGGTGGTTGAAAGTAAATTTTGCAATATGGCTGACAATTTCCTACTTCATATTCTGCAATCTGTACAATGCTGTGTAACACTAGACTATTGGAGTGTTTAATGATAATGATTTCACTTTAAAATACATTTTATGTTTGAAATAAAAATATTTACAGAAAAGTCTGTGCATGGTTTGTATTCATTAAATGTTTAGAAATGAAGAAGGGAGCAAGTACTTATGTACAATTAAATAAACAATACTGTGGTTTTTCAAAGGTTTGAAGATGTGTTTAACAAATATTGACAATCTATTAGCAGCTTTAAACATACTGTAGAGAATATACTGAGAAACAGGTAGCTCAATGCGTTTGTTATCCAACTGATTGTGAGATTGTTTTTTGTAACACATTGTACTTTAAGTTAGTGGTAAATTTTGGTTGATACAGTCTGCATATATCCAGGAAAAATTTTCAACATTAGCTACAAATTTCTGCTTGTCAGACAAATGGTCATACCATAAAAATATTTAATAACTAATAATTACCATATGTCTACTTTCTGTTGCCATCATGTTTTAAACCTCCTTATANATTTTTTAGGATGGTAGGGGGCTCATAAACTTAGTAGCAATTTTTTTAAATTTTAAAAAATTTAGGGACCAGTTCACATTGGATGTGACTTTGAGGGGTCTGCGTGATAGACACCCCCATAAATGGGTTAAATAGACTTAAATTTGAAAATTGTTAGTTTTCAATTGATGGACGCCACAGAACAGTTAAGTTAAGCAGTTAAGCAGTTAAGCAGTAAAATGGGAAGAGAAACAGAGCAGGCAACGCTTTTAACACAAACAACAACAGTCTCAATGCCATGCCCAGGGATGACAGGAATAAGCTGCTGAACCTGTTTGTCCTGATTTGGCTCTATCTGCCAACATACACAATCAAAAGACAATATAGCAACATCAACAAAATCAACTAACACCAAATCAAGGAGGCAGAGAGGGCAAAACCAAAGTAAGACTGAGGATCCTTCCTCCTATCTCCTATAGATGATGACGTGACACTCTACATATAAAGCAGAGTGCAGGTAAGCTGCACAATTAACAAATTGCGTCCCCTAAGCTGGCCACACGCATAACAACTTTTTTTGAGGAAAAATTGTCTTGTATGTGGCCAGTAAATGAAAATAATTGTAATTAAACGCCACTGAAATAGCTGCAAAACTGTATTTACAACTAATATATAGTCTATTAAACGTAGCAACTTGTGTTACCTTGTGTTGTGTTTGTCCCCGCTGAAAGTTTTAATAAAAAACTGAAATGTCATAAAGAAGGGATTTTTTTAGCTGTTTATTTAGATTCCCAGAGTGCTGTATGATACAGATTGCTATAGATTCAGTAAATCACCGAAGTGCTGGAACACCTGGGCCTATACAAAGCATTGAATTGGATAAATGAGTGCCAAATCACTGAAAGATATATATATATTTTCATTTCCTTTCCTTACTCACCAATGCGGTGGGGAGTACAAGCTTCATGGCTTTCTTTCAAGGGTAGTGTACGGGTTCCTGGCCTTCCTCTTGGCATGAGCTGGGTTTACTAATAATTTGGTTCTCCTGGAATTGTTCCCAATCATTGTGTCACTTGACGTTTTGGCTGTTCTCTTTCAGGACAGGGAGTCCTCCCCGTCATTTGATTGTTGCATCTTCTCATGCTAAGATGCTTGCAGTTCAATATTCCTTTTCGCTCCAAGCACGTACCAGGGATTGACAATGAATTGTCAGATGTCCACTTGCAATTTGATTGGCCGAGATTTTATTGGCTCCTGACGATAGCCGTGTGGCAACTCCCTGTCCTTGCTTCGCGTTCCTTGGCTTCCACTAGGTTCTGTATCATGGGATGCTTGGTTACAATTTTGGGGTGATTTGTGTATGACACATTGGGATGCGCTTGTGTACTAAAGGTTTTATGTAGATTGAGTACTGCAGAGATAAGTTACTTGCAGTGATAGGTTCTATGCTGGTGGCTATTGCCTTTTTTTTACCAAATTGAATGGTTTGCCTTATAGATATTTGGTACCCTATCACTTTGGAGATGTTAGCACTATTATTGGGGGCTTTGCCAAAAGTGGTGGATGACAATTATGAAGTTTTAATACTTAGCACACAGTTTGCAGGAGCATTTAAAATAGGTGGCACATTCTAAATGTTCTCTTTCCTCTGGTTTGTTGTCTGTTAATGTTTGTATTTCTTCTGATGCCATCAACTGCCACATCCATATAGCCAAGTCAGACTAATTAGGCAAGGGTCGATGGGTGCCCAGCTCCTTCTTCTGATGCTATGGCACCGGAGCCGGAGAGGGTGTTGTATATGCGGAAGTTGTCATGCATATACAATGTCCTCTCCATACATGACGGAGATTCCGAAGCATCGGAAGAAGGAGCTGAGCATCGCTCCAGTGCCTAGCAAAGACACCTGAAATGTAAGTATGTTTTTATTTATTTATTTATTTTTACAGATATTTCTATTTTTTTATGGCCACCATAAGAACCATATCGTTCTTGTGGATGACCCACAGACGGATTGATTTTCGCTAGAGAAAATCATCCAGTTTGTTGGTGCCGACATTCCATGAGAACCATATAAGTTTTGTGGATGGATTTGTCCTCCTTTCAGATGCAGGCTGTATGCTAGCACTGTACGTGCAAGTAGATAAGAGTTGGTTCTGTCCAAATATATTGCTATAAAAAATGATGATGGTGGCCATTTGCACTGACAAACTGTTTCTGTGATAGTTGGGAATTATAGTGATGTATTTCCTTTTGATAATGACTGTACAATAGTATTTGATTCTTCTGGGAATGTACCTGATTCAATGTACAGACATGAGTATGTTTTTTTACGTTTGTTGAAATTGTTAAAGATTTAGTTTTAATGTAAACAGCCAACTCAGTGTCTGCACTTGTCTGTGGGGACCAATTAACCCCATTTCACACATTCAGCAAGCATCTGAACAGAGCTCTTCTTTACCATAACAATGACGATGGAAAATGAGTGTATGCATAGAAAATTACTGTGTCAATAGTAAATGCTGTGATCTAAATGTAATTGCCATATGTGACCATTTTAAACATGGCAACAATGTAAATTCATTTAAATACAGTTGTTTGGTATTAACTTGCCTCATTTCAAGTGTACATTGAATAATATATTTAATATTTCACATAGAGCTAAATTACATTCCTCTGATAGATTTGCTGTATGAGGCAATATTTTCTGCCTTTTATTTTAATGTCTTCTATAAAAGATGGCATAACAATGAGATAAGTTAACAAGCTTTCCCAGAGGTACAATGATTTAAGAATCAAATTTCTGCAATTGATGATGCATTTATAATGGGAATAAATTGTAATGACACAATTACTACAAGCATAAATCATGTTAATCCACACAAAATGTCAAGAAGCTATTTTGGTTACTGAATTTACACACGTAGATTTCCATAATATAACATAAACATAAAATATAAAAATCAAAAGGTTTAATTACAATACAAAATAACACCTTTATTCATAGTTTATACTGCAATGATAATATGTATACTTGGGTTCTCCAGATGTTTTTGTTAAAGCTATTTCTTAAGAATTAATTTTATTGATTAAAACAAGTATAAGAATATTGCATTATGAATTAGAAATTAAAATTGCATTCATAAAATAAATAAAAAGGTAATATATATTATTTTATTCTTCTTCTTATTGTTGTTGTTAAAATAAGCTCTTATTATATTAGTATATATTATAATATTATACTATTATATTAGTATAATATTATAATAGTAATATTATTACTATTATATTATAATAGTTATATAACATCTTCCTCGTTTCATTACGACCATTACAATTATTTTGAGTCTAGTAAAAAATACTGCCTTTGGGCAAATGCTCTTCATAAACAGCATTGCACGTTCACATCTATAGGCCAGAGGTGAAACTGAACTCCATCAATCAATACATATATTTCAATGCTAATGAAGTATATTGTTATAGATTCATGTATTGTTGATTGTGGTGCACTGTTGGCAGCATACCTCAACCAGTGTCCAATAGTGGTTATGTGGTTGGAGAAACAATGCTGGCAACACTAACAGTAAAATAATAAACATAAAAAATCTGAAATATGAATTAAATTTATTGATGTTATTATTTCATCTTCCTTTTTAAAAATCAAGATGAGGAGCCACAAACCAGGATGGGGTACTGAGCTCCATAAGGTGAAACTGAAAATGGCAAAATATTTACCTACTATTGAACTTATGGCCTAAATTCACTAAGCGGGGAGTTTGCAGGGGAATTGAAAAGTGGGGATGTTGCCCATAGCAACCAATCAGATTCGAGCTCTCAGTTTCATTTTACATGCTGGAGAATGGGAGCTCGAATCTGATTGGTTGCTATGGGCAACATCCTCACTTTTCAATTCCCCTGCAAACTCCCCGCCTAGTGAATTTAGGCCAATGAGTGTAAAGTTATGGAACGGCAAAACCATGTTGAATTGCAGTGGAGGAAAAAATTAATGATATTGTTTTCATGCAGGGATAATACTTATTAATGCATTTTGCACACAGATAGATCTACAGTGCTGCGTCACTGTTATTAGACTTGGGTTAGGAAACATCATATACTAAATTTACTAAGCAGGGTGATTGCAGGGAGATGAAAAAGTGGGGATGCTACCCATAGCAACCAATCAGATTCCAGTTCTCAGTTTATTTTAAACACTTAATTTAAGGGCAACATCCCCACTTTTCAGTCTCCCTGCGATATCCCTGCCTAGTAAATTTAGGCCTATATCTCACCTCACTAGTGAAATTTATCTCCCTCTTCAATNCAACATGGTTTTTGCCCACTCGTTTAATAGTACGTAAGTCTGGATCCAGTCTAAGAAGAACACATAGGGGAAAAAAGTTGTAAGCTCAGAGGAAAGAGAAAAGATGTGGACACAAGAAAGATAAATGATTTAAGAAATAAAAACCTCAGACATGNATAAAAGTGAAAGCGCTGATGATAAAAGCACATGGGAAACATGAAAGCACATGGGAAAGATTGCTGGACAAACTAACAGACTGCGAGTTTGTAGCCATATAATAATCTAACTTTTCAAATTCAACATATAGATGTTAATAAGTCTGTGGGAAAACAATACATTTATCAACNTTCCAACTTACTTTATATTTGAATACATTTAACTAAACAGACGTTTGGTGCTTTTTCTTTTTTCTAGATATTATTAGAGAAGTCTTCAATTATTAACAAACAACACAATGCATAGAGAAAATGAAATCCATATAGCCAAAGATTAGACTTAGGGCTAAATGCAGGGATAGAAAAATGGCGATATTGCTATAACAAGATTTTAGCTGACATTCTCTAATATGTCATCATCTGTTTGGTTGCTATGGACAACATCTCCACTTTTCCATTCCTGCAGTTTAATAAATATAGGCAATAGAGTGGTGAATTCGTCTCTAATATATTCATATAAAATAGAACAAAATATCTTATTAGATATATTAGGCACCGATAAATGTGAAAAACTACTCTAGAAAGTAAATGTAAAAATTCTCGACAGCTGTGTTAAAATTATGTATAAATTATAGTCTATATCATAAATAAAATTGTCTATTGTACTTTCAGTTTGATTATGTTTTATGTGCAGTAGGAATATATGGTCAGTTTTTGTTTCATAGCCTATAGCTTTAGCTAAAAATAGCTAAGGGCTACTGTGATAACCCAGGTATCCCTGTGTAGTGTTTAAAACGTGTTATTACACTATTTGCTGCTGTTCCCCGGGATTCAGTACAATACAAGCCACGTTACTAAAGGTACACCCGACCTGCAATTCAGGATAACACCGGGTACGAACTGTGTGAATTGCGTTACAGTTGAATTGTGTTCATCAGCTAAGTTAACATTTGGATTACAAATCTGGCCTTGAGATTAATGCATTCATTTGTCAGAAACTGACTGTGTCTCTTCAGAACTCTAGGGGCCTTCCCCTTGATCAAGATAAGAATTATAGAGTAAATTAGAGTAAAAGTTAGAGTAAAGGANAAGTTGCATAACTGTTTGGTGTTTGTGAAAAAATCTTGAACTGTTTCTTCTCCACTGGGAGTTTTCTGTCCCACTTGTCTCACTTCACGGTGAGCACAGTTCTCAGGGCAGAAGAAAGAGAGTGCTGGAAACACCCATGTCAACAACACCATCATGGGGGGTATTTACTAAGGTCCGGATTTGATGGGGATTTGAATTCGGAGCTAATCGCTTCGATTTGAATTCGAAGTGCCTCCGCGAAGTTGGGTATTCACAAAAGGTCGAATTTTGAGTTCGGTTTATTTTCGCGTTCGATTTGGTCCGATTTCCTTGTTCGAATTTTGAAGGAAATCCCGTCGATGTTGCCTGAATTCGAAGG
>JABWIB010010938.1:3152-14658 GCA_016617825.1 Platyplectrum ornatum | reverse complement strand
CCAGCAAGAGAACAACAGCAGAACAACAGATACCAGGATAACAGAACTGGAGACAGCACAGCAGGACCACATACACTGAAGCCAGCAAGAGAACAAGAGAGAGAGAAAGAGAATGACCCGCACCTGTTTACTGGCCAGGAGGGAATAAATAGGCCAGACGCAGGTGCTGGCGATAATAAGCTCAGCCAGCCACCAGAATAAACAGTGACCTCTAGGGGTAGAACAAGGAAATAACAAACTGCCAATACCCCTAGAGGTGAGACAGAGAACAGCCAGAGAGGCACATAACATGGAGAGGGACTCCTGGGGGTATATTTATTAAGCAGTGGGGATGTTGCCATACCAATTCAAGCTCTCAATTTTATTTTACACTCTGGAGAATGTGAACTTGAATCTGATTGGTTGCCATGGGCAACATCCCCATTTTCCAATCTCACTGCAATCTCGCCGCTTATAAATATACCCCCTGGAGTGTTTTTTTCTTGAACACTGGAGGAGGGGCTGCCCTTGAGGGGAGAGGAAGAGTTGTCAGAAGTGTTGAGCATGAGATAGTGGTTTAAGTCCTTCCGGGCAGGAGGGTCACTCGATTACTGTGGCTGCCTCTGTTGCGTGCACGTTCCATACGGATAGGACATGTGAGCCTGATGACCAGAGTAGGGAGGGTAGGACCTAATAGGAAGCTGGTGTGAAGGAGGAGGTCACATTACAGGGGAGGGCAGGCTAAGTGTTGCCTCTGAAAAAGGTGGAGCCCCAACCGGGGTAGTCTCTCAGTGGGTAAAACACCAACCACGGTCACAGGAGCTGGAATATTCAGAGACGATAGAGTCTTTGGAGGGAGAGAGCCAGGGCANGGGCACAGGGACCACACATCCTGCAAAGGATTGTAAATAGACATAAAAAGCTACATAACCATCGAAACCTGGGCAACCAAAGNCACCTGCAACAATACCTTTTAGATTACTAGGATGGCTGAAATAAACATCATAAGGGGAAAACCCCAAAACAAAAGGCAATGGTAAGAAATCTGTCTAAAATGTTTNGTCATATCACTGGAGCATTACATCTGTGTCCTGTTTGAACATAAGTCTTAGGATTCAGGAGTGCTGAATAAATATAAGACAAGTAGTATATGTGTGATTTGTGATAGTATTTTTTTGACTTTGAGTAGTCTTTGCTGAATCATGCACGTATTAAAGAGTTTACCTAGAGCAGCACACATATTATACTTGTGTATTTAGCAGGTCCAGCTTTAATAAATGATGTTGACCATGTAAGAGCANGAAATATATTCATTGCTGATGGGCAAACATCATGATGAATAGCTGTTATGTTAACTGTGAAATGTGTTCATTGGGATAATGTACATTTATTGATTTTGAAGGTAATTCAAGGTAAATTGTTCCACTAACTGTACCCCCAAAAAGCTTGGCTGAGTGTCCAAGAATTATTAATCAGCAGCTGTCTTTGTAAAATATTCAAAAATGCACCTAAAACACAGAGATGAATATTAATCTACCAAAGATTAAAACATGATGGTATTGTATTGAGTAAATGGCAGATGCATCAAAGCTTTGCACAATATTATTGACTAAGGGGGAGGGTTAGATTTGTTGAAGTAGAGCAACAATCTTTTTTTATTTCAAATTTGATAAAGTGCCAGGAAAGGACTTTTGAGTAAGTTTATGGAAACTTTACATAAAATGAATGTACAACCTTGTTATTCTCACTTGACTGACTTGCTGACTTTTACTGTGGCTCAACCATAGGATACTACCTGTATAATATGCCAATCTTTTGAAAAATTGGTATATCATTCAATGAGCTATAAGTTTTTTTTATGAGCTATATTATTGAATGAGTTCTCTGCTATTTGGTCAGGGAGATCGTTTGAAAGAAGACATTAAGACATTAAGAGTGAGGGTAAAATTGGTCACACGGACCACTGATCTTTGCAAAAGACTTAAGGTGGTGGTGGGGGGGGAGTCTTGCAGCTTAGGTTGTCTCTACCTTTTCCGACTAAAAGAGAGGGAGGTAACGGGAGTTCACTGGATTATGAATCCTGCCCTGTCTGTGTATGTCTCTGTCTAAGAATGTACATGTCTTTTTAACTGTTATTTAGGATTCCATAATTTTTTCTCCAGTTTGTATTCATTGTCAGACCATTTTTAATGCCCATTTTGTAATATAACTGCATCTTGAAAGTAAATAAAGTGTTTTGTTACAAACAATATATTATTATTATTAATAATAATAATAATAATAATAACAATGAAAGTAATATATTTAAAATGTGCTTAATAATATGGAATAATAATATCCAGTTTGGAACATGAAGTATGCAAGGAGTGCAATAATAATGGAATTTTGGGTTCAGAAGATCCAGATCTACCCTAGTAATGTGNCACCTACACATGCACCAATTACAATTCTAGTGAACCTTTTTGTAAACTTGTCTGCATCCAGCCCACTGTTGCTTAAAGCAAATATTATATGGAAATAAAACAACAAGGTTACTTTTTGTCTGCTATACAACTATGGGTGAATGGTGAGAATAAGATTTATTTCAAACACCTATTCTTAGCACAGTTGTGTTTTCTAGTTCTTTTTTATGAATGTTTTGAAAAGGGAGGGGGGGTTATTTTAAAGGACTAAAATACATTTTGTTTCCATTTTGTGTAATGGAACTAAAATGAGTAATGTTTTATAGTCTGCTTCACTAGGTTCAATACAATAAATTAGATTTGGAAATTAACATCAGTTTGTTAAAGCAACATGAATGTGCTCAATTCAATTTGAAAGATTGATATGCCTTATTGGATATCTTTACAGAAACAAAAGTGCTATGCTCCACTAGCTATATTTGTTAAAGTGATGTTCTCTATGGTTCATGCTAAAGCAATATGGCTATGCTCACTTAGAAGAAATAGAGCAAAACTGGAGAATGAATATCTGTAATGTGTGTGTCATTTAAAAAAGTCATCCTTCTAGTACTTTTCATTTGTTTTCTTTTCACTTTTTCCCAAAATAGACANAATGTTGCCTAACCCAGTTCTCTGTAGTATTTAGTCAAGACTATGTAAATGTATAACATAATATATTTTCTACATTTTCTTACACTATGGCAATATGGCTAGGAGTTTTCAGACCATAAAGCTTATTTACAGACTTGTTTTCACCATTTAATATGTAAAGTATTGTTTGAATTATTCAGGGTTTTTTTGCTTTCCTTTTGCTTTGGTTATGTATTTTTTTGTTTACATGTTGTCTTTTAAAGGAAAAGAAAAAAAAGGAAAAAAGAGACATAACCTGATCTTCTGTTAAGAATNCTGGTACAGAGGGTAATATGTTAAGAATTGGTGCCATTAGAAATGAATGTCATGAACCGCTATTAGGGGTATGGGCATGACCACCACATCTCCAGAGACCTCCAGAACTTTCTCATCCATGTTTAGATATTTGTGAGGCAGGATTTTTAAAACATAAATGCCTAGGAAGGAAGAAGTGTTAGTATGGATCANATTGCAGACACACAGTAGTCGCAACTGAGCAGTCTGTGAAGAGGAAAGGTCAAACAATACAACGTTGACTACCGCTTCATAATGCACTTATCTGGATAAGAAAATAGTGGCGAACAATATACCAGAAGTAACCAGAATAAAGGTAGGCGCTTATGAATAGCAGCGACCCCCAAAGGGCACTCAGGGCAAACATCCAATGCCCAAAACACTCTACAGATATCAAAAACTAAAAGTACAGATATTCAAATAGTATTTACCACAGTCACAAATCAATTTCCAAGGAATAGTCCTTTTCAAAATAGGTCCTCTGGACCAAAGTTCTTTATCCAACGGCATTCAAGTAGATTCTTCACTCACTGAACCCTTATTGTAGGCCATCCATCAATATCCTCAAGAGAAGAAATACATCTAGTGCTCTCCGTGCAGATATATAACCATATACCTTTATCAGTGGTCTACTCACATGGGGACTTCCTTGTAATCAGGCGTTGTACAAGAAACCAATATGATCCCAATTCTACCACTGGTTCCAAACTCTGGCTCTGCTGTGTGTCTCTTGTCCTGCACGATTCTCCTCCTTCCACAGTGCTATTTGCTTATGCTGGGCTATTATCTGTATGCCCAACCAGGATCAATCACGAAAAAAAATCAGCCTCCCCTCTTCCTCTGATCAGGGACTGACAAGTGACTATGCCATAAATTTCAAGTCCATTTTCTTTTCTGCATAAAAATGAAATAAGAACATTACTGTGTTTCCCCAATAATAAGTCCTCCCCCGAATATAAACCCTACACCGAAAATAAGCCCTTGCGAATTCCCCAGTTTGAAAAATATATATTATATGGTTATATATGGTTNTATATCTGCACGGAGAGCACTAGATGTATTTCTTCTCTTGAGGGTATTGATGGATCGCCTACAATAAGGGACTGAAAAGATTCAGTGAGTGGAAAATCTACTTGAATGCCGATGGATAAAGAACTTTGGTCCAGATGACCTATTTTGAAAAGGACTACTCCTTGAACATTAATTTGTGACTGTGGTAAATAGTGTTTGAATATCTGTACTTTTAAAGCGCACCCTTAGTTATTCAATTGTTTTTGATATCTGAAGAAAATAGTGGCACTTAAGATCCAAAGTCAGGGAACTCCCATCTTTTCCCTGAGCCTTTCCTGTTCACTTTACTGTGCAGTCCTGCTATGGTTCCATTTCCTTCTGGTACAGGGTCCTACAACCTACCACAACCTCCTCTAAATCCATACCCCATTTGGTGTGAGAACGGGATCTTGCTATTACGCGCTCCCACTAACAGTGGGAACTTGTCTTCCTTACTGCCTTCCAACTCTCTGTGTGTATTGACCATACTGGTCAAGGTTCTTAACNGATTTTATCTGACCACGCAGCATCTACATAGAATATGGCCCTCTGTATCGTCACTTTGTTGGCGACTTAATGGATTTCCCATGTCTTCTGACTTTGCCCATGCAATCGCCCTCATTGGTCACAGATTACTGCTCTTATTGCCAAGCCTTGAAATCCTCTCCCTCCCCCTTCCCCCTCTGTCTAGGGTTATAGGAAAAGTATACTATAGCTACAATATGGAGGTCCTGGATGCCCCATACTCCCTTCGACCTGCCTTGCCTTTAAACAAATTGTTATATAGTGCAACCTGCTCCTTCCATGCGTACAGAGATCGTACAGGTTTGGATCCAGGCCATTAAGCTTACTACTTGATATTTTGCCATTCCATAACCTGTTAATGACTACTTATTTTTTTTAACCTGTAAGGCACTCGATAACTATGCTTATCAACTGTACCCAACAATACTCACTCCCAGAAAGTCAGAGAGTAGTCATTTGAGCTACCAGTCTCCAACTTCAGAAAATTNTTTCTAAAGGTTGGAGCTGATTCTTTGGTTTTCCAATTTGTTGTAGAAGATTTTCAGTTTAATATGGTCTGACATCTATGGTCTGGCACTGCTACACTATGTCCGCTTATGTTTTTAAATAAGCTGTAGAATCCAATTTTTTCTAACAATATTATACATAATGTAATGGCAGTATTGTAAACAAGGTTTTGTTCATCCCTCTCACAGACATTCACACCTAGAGTGATGATTGAAATATTAACCTATAGTATATAAAGCAACAGAAATGAGCAGGGATATGAAACTGTAGAAAACGAGTTAAAATACAGTAAACAAAGTAAACTAGATGCACACTGATGTTGTAGAATTTGCTTTAAAGCATTAAAATGTTTATCTCTTTGATATAAATATCTTATTTTTAGTTAATGTATATAAAATAAAAGACTTATTGATAAAGTACAAAAAGAACATTTTACCATCATGGTCCATGTGTGAACAAATATGAAAAATGTATGTAAATTGTTCTTTTAAATGTTGCATAAAATCCCAAAGACTCATAAAAACTGCAGTTTGGGTCTGAAAAATACATGTTAGTGAAATAGTTTTACTTCTTTAAACGCTTGACTAAAGAAACAAGTCAATTTTATCTTCTGGTTACTAGTATTATGCATACTGTATGATTGAAAGTCCATAGAGACCATCTAAGTTCTCAGAAATATCTGAAACTGTTCAAGCTGTATAATTGCTATGTGAAGCAAATGAAATATTGCTTTGAAAAAGATCACAGCAGTGTTCTTTGTCCTTCCTTGAAATTGTAAAAGGGCTTTTTTTTTATTATTTTGATGTTTCTTTAAAATGAATTACTTGATCCCTCATAATAACTATTGACCATTTTACAGTCTAGGTTAATATAATTTTTTGGCAAAGCTTTTTTAAAGCTAAAAGAATGTAAGAAAGCGTGACAGATCAGTACCAAGCTTTAATATCTTTCTGCAATTTTACATTAGTAAACACACTATCTAGCTATGCTTTAATGCAAATATAGTAGACCAGATCCAGAACTCCAAACACTGGCCAAATGCAGCAAGGTTCCAATTACAGAATCCTGATGGATCCAGGCGTTCATGGGGGTAATGGGAATACTGTAGCTCATGTACTATTATGTCCTCATTGTACTATTCGCCTACTTTTACAATATGTGGACTGGTTGTTTCCTGTTCTGCCATGGACATTATATTGACCTGCCCCTAGGGGCTTCTGTTGAACGTCTTTGCTTATAACAATTATCAAACACCTGAACATCCTAGTTTTATAGGACTATCCCACCTTGTCCAATTTGACAGTTATTATTTCTTCCTGTTTCTCAGTATTGTCCTGCTTCCATCCTCCATGTACTNTGTGAACCTNCTGCTTTTGTTGTGTGTCGGTTGATATTTGTATTCTCTTGACCCCGCATTTGGTTTACACTTTAACGCCCTATCCATAGTGTTTGTTGTATTCTGACTTTTGTATTCTTATGTATTTTGTTAACCCTTGTGCCCCAGCATCTATTGTCCTTTTTACTCTCATTCCTGTATGTATTTGTATAGGTATTGTTCCAGGGCACTCCCTACCCATTTACCTATTGCTCTGCTTTATATGCACTAATAAAGTTCTTTTCTGAGTCTTCTCTCTGTTGTGTTTTGTGGTTAGTGTTTAGCCACAGCTGAGATTTCCAGGGATACCAATTGAGTGCCTGAAGCTCAAGTTTGTCACACCATCAGTGGCTCCATTGTATACGATGTACCAGTTTGACTCCACCCCNTTGGGAGGAGCCTTGTAACACATGCTTTCTGCTTTAATAGTGGTATTGTTTTTGCTTCCTACATACAGCACGCACTGCTGTTTTATTTTATTCTAAATAATGTTATCTTTGTTGCATATAGAAATTCATAATGTAACCATTTANTTCAAAAATATGTTTACACTACAATACTGTAACTTGATTTTGTTATGGAGATATAAGCTATTGCTATGAATGAGATAATAGACCACTAACACTTTCGCGACATTTGTGTTATTTTAAATGCTAATCATCAAAATAGCATATGTACAAAAAGTTGGGTTGAAAGCAATTGAAAAATTGCATGCGAAACTGTGACTTAAAAAGTTACAATTGAATCGGCCCANATTCAGAAGTCTTTGGGTATGTTTTTTATCTGTTATTATTTGAGCTGTATCCAATGGATTTAATTAAGCTGAAGTTATAAAGACAATAGATTGATTCAAAGGGAAAAAAGGGAAAAAACAAGAAGTGACAACAAATCTATTCAAAGATTAAGGAGATTTAACAATTGATTACAGGATTTTTTTTCCTCTTCTCGCACTGATTCAGTATATTTGTTATTTGCTATGATGGTAAATTAAATATAAACTCACTTNAGGTATATAGAAAGGAAAAACCACCAGCGAAACTCACATTGCAGTTTGCCTATATGCTCGAATATAAACTTTCTGACAATGTACTAATCATACTTTCCTAAATTTCCAAGACTATTTCCAAATGCATCATATTATGACTTCNCTTTGTAACATGTATTTTTACGTTTTAGTTGTCCTTTGTGGGTTTTTGTTTAATTTGTGGTTTGCACTATGAATGTGGTTTGAACTATGAATTATCCTTTCAGACAAAAGCCCTGCCACCCCCCCCAAAAAAAAGTAAACCATAATTGTTAGAACTTAGTTTTGTTGCTTTTTTGTTTTTTTCTATGTTTAAAATGTCAATGTATGTCCTTGAAACAAATTTAATCCTTTTCAAGGTTACTACTGGTAATACATATTTAAAATGAAATGTATTTAATAAAATATGTTGAATTGCAATTTTTTTTTGTATATCTGTGTATGCCTGGATATATTTCGGGACCNACCTACAATTACAAACTCAACTTTTTCCATTAAGTACCTACTTAATTTATATAGAACTCAAATACAACAAGACATACAATTATCATTTACAAAAAAATCTTTTTTTTTAATAACTGTTTCAAATCTCTTTTTCAATAACTGTTGGGTATCTCTTGGTCAGATGTTTGCAGGCCACACAGAGGAATCTATGTGCATTTCTGAAAGATGATTAGGATTTAGAGGAGCTTCATATAAGGGGATACCCTAAGGAACTTATTAAAATGCAAAAAGGGAGATGGCGGTGATAGAAATACATTCTCTTTTGGAATACAAAACCAAGCCACCAAAACAGAATCATCCANTGTTATGTATTCCTTAATATAACTGTTCTGATAATTTGATACAAAATTAATTGGAGAAGCATGGGAAATCCTAAAATCTAAAATATATGCTTGGATCCAACAATTTATGTACTTATNCTATCCTACATAGTATTGACTGCAGGAAGAAGTGATTTTATTAATTCCTTGCCACAGGATGGACCAGATCCAGGTTCCAATGCACGTACAGCAGTGCTAGGAGAGAGAACTCCCCTGTCACCCCCTTTTCTCTGTTGGAAAAAGTTTACACTGCTAGACCCCTGCCTTAACTCATTTGTTTGCCAACCCAGCTACCGGAATTGCAAGCACACATATCTGTGTCCTGTATAATACTTGTTTACTAATGTCTGATTAGCACCATTTATAAACACATCTGAGGGGAAATGTGGCTTAGCTTCCAGCCCATGCAGACATGTGCTTCGTAGGGCCACTTCTATTGGTCCCCCGGGCCTGGCTGCGTTGCCTAGTCACCACTGGTGCCACCTGCTTGCCCTCAACTGGTTTCTGGACGGGGTCTGCTTGCCTTGTGGATGTCACGGCCATCTTGGGTGCTCTGTTCCTCACATGATTGATTGCTAAGTTCTCCGGCTGGGACCCCACTCTGTGTGGCCCTGGACTTTATCTCTGANTTCAGGACCCGCTGTGTTGCTTCTCCCAGTCCTTTATGTGTTTTGGCCATCTCTTGCAGGTGCTGGAACCCCTGGTATGGCCTATACTTATAGCTTCCTACCACAAGCTGCCTCCCTGTACCTTTTATATACTGCTCCTAGTTGTGCCTGCCACGCTCTCCTCTCAGCCCCTCTCCTTTGCTGCTTTCCTCCCATCCTCCTGGTTTGCTTCGTTTCCCCTGTCTCCCATGTACCAATTTCAGCACCGGTCCTTGCCATATCATGTTCCAATGAAGGAGGACCAATGGCCTTCCTCACTATTTTGCCAGATAAACCTTGGACCGCTCAGCAGCAAGTTTTAGCCTTTCACTCAGTGATGGCGACACCAACTTTGAGGAGACTTCTTCTCCAGTCACTCATGGCAACATTCTGGTCCAGCTTGCATTCAGATATCCAGACAGCAATCCACGACCTCAGAAACAGTATCATAGACTTGGGCAACAAAATGGATCATATTGAGCAACCTCTGNAGGAAAAGGTAGCCTCTGCTGAGGAGCTGCTGTCTTTACTTTGCACTGAACTCANAGGTGTCCATGAGCACCAGGGGGACATAGACAGTGATGCGCGCCATAAAAATCTGTGGGATTCCTGAAACTGTGGAGCCCCCACAGCTGAAGTCTTACCACAAACGACTATTTGCTCAATTGGCACGACACTCTGGATGATCAGTTTCTCCTCGGCCAAGTCCACAGAGCATTACTACCGTGCTCTCAGGATCCAGCTCTACCNTGACACATTGTCCTACACACTATTTATCCACTAAAAAAGCTTTCTTTAACAGTGCTTAGTGTGCTGTGCTTCACATTTTTAAGGGCTGGGCTCCCTATGCTTTGGCCAAATGAAGAGATTTCCGGTCCATTACCTCCCTGCTTGAGAGGTAGTAACATCCGCTATCGGTGTGGTTTCCTTTCAGGCTCCTCGTCTGGTATCAAAACAGATTTTCTGAGGACCCTCCTGGAAGCTTGCTCACCCCCCCCCCCCCTTCCAAAGGAAATGATCAACTACCTCCTGTAGTACGAGAGCCCAACCCTCTGACACATGATCCCTGTGGCCTGCTGCTTCTAGACTCTTTATGACCCTACCAGGACCCCTTGCTGATTCCTGTCCTATTGCACAGCCTCCCTGCTCCTCCAGGGATCCTGAGGTTTGATATCTACGATACCTCTTTCTAACTTATCTGTGATCCAACTTGAATATACTCCTGAGATTTTGTCTGTCAACCACTGGGTTTCACCTTTGGTGGAATAATGTAGCAAATGAGTATTTGTGGTTTGCATTAATAAAAGGAGATTTTTCTAAACTTTCATCTACAAACCAGTTACGACATACACTACAAACTAGTTCCATTAGTATGCTGTAAAAAAACAAACTAGCACACATGTTCTCTTGCAATAAACATCTGAACAATTAACAGATTTTACTGCAATCTAAATTATAATCTACATTAATCTAAATTTATAAACATGAATCCCATTGGGTTTTTTTTTTAACTTTGATTATATTTTGTTTGGGGGGGGAGGGATTGTTTTTGTTAGTCAATTAATTTCAAGTTCGTAATGTTTGAGTTTTTGTTAAAAACTAAAATCAAACCATAACTTTACTCCATGAAATTATGGATTGAGAATCTAAAACCAAAAAAAAAAAACTTAAAGCACACAGCTAAACCACATTTTTATCTCATTAAACCAAACTGCAGTGCACATTAAACTATTGTTTGCATAATTTAAAGCTTCTTTGTGTGTTCTGAATTTTTATTGCTAAAATATCTAGTCCTTGGAAAGTTGTAAACGTATGCCCCTTGTTTGTTTTGAGCTCCCTCTGTTTTAATTATTGTTGCAAGTAGAATGGAACCTATACAAACACCAACTTTAATATATATTCTTTTCTTTTTTTGTACTCTACATCTTGATATTATTATGTTATGATTTTGCTAAGATGCCCTAGAAACATGCTACAAGGAACGTTTTAAATCTTGTTTCTGTGTAATGTAATATTTTACTTACCAGTTGTAACCCTGGATAAATTTTTCCTCTAAAAATTTATCTAATTCTAACCCCTTCTTAAATACATCTATTGAATCTTTAGTTTACCATGTAAATGAACCTATATGTGTTTACTAGTTGGGCAGCCTTTTCAATTTAAGCTGGCCATACACGGGAACGACTTCGTTCCCGTGGATAATCGGCACC
>JABWIB010010937.1:15254-28208 GCA_016617825.1 Platyplectrum ornatum | reverse complement strand
CTATTGTACTTTTCTATTCATCATTTGTTACTGTGAGTCTATTGCGTTTTATATACGGCGATAATTGATAACTCCCCTCAGGCTTGTTCTTATATTATCTGATATATGTTTGTTTGATAGTAATGTATTAATAAATTTTTACGTTTTTTTTTGATATTCTGGCACCACTTATTTATTTTCATTCTCAGTTTATTTGCGATTANTCCATAAGAGGTTCCACATTATTTATTTAACTGTTATCAATTTAACCTAGCGCTCATCACAATATTTATGTTTTTCTGGTTTTGAAATGTACATACCTTAACCTGTTTTTAGAATACTCTTCAGCCTTCTGGTAACAAGACTTATTTCCAAGCATAGGAGTCTGATAGNGGTTGGCGATGATATTCCTTGGCATGTGCAGTATATCAATGCTGACAATCATTATCAATTACTAAGTCCTAGCATTGATATACTGCAGTGCCGGGACGCTTAGGATGTCTGCAGTAATCCNACAGATCATCGCGGGACCTCGTTGTTCTGGTAAGTGTTCGGTCAGTGTAACCATTATTATCGACCACAGCGTTAGCCTTAGTAAATGAAACCCTAAGTCTGCGCAATTTGGAACATGTTTTAATGGATTGGAACAGACGTGGCCGACTCTAAGAATGCTATCCAAGTCTAAATTCATCCTTGGAGAAGTGTTATGCTTTTTCCATGCCACTATGTACAAAACAGATCATTTTTGTTTTTGACAACGCTTGCTATGCCATGTATACACCAAAATTAATCACCAAGTAATTTTAAAAAATTATTTTGAATGTGTCATTCTGTGTCATTTTCACATATTTACCCCCACGCCAAAGTATACTATTCCTTACATAAGCTTATTTGGATAAATTTGTTCTGACACAGCCTGTGATAATTTATATGGGAATCCTCCCAAGTCCATTAGCTTGTAATGCTTAGCCTCAATTTGACATGTTTTGTATGCACCAACTTTTACCAAAATATACAACAAACACAACTGAGTACTCACTCTATTTTAGAGGAAAACAAAGGTTATGAAAAAAATAAAATAAAATTATCAGCAAATAATGGAAAAGAGAAATGCAGATGCAAATNTAATGTGTATAAAATGCAAAAATGCAATATATTTCAAAATGTTACAACAACAAATACATAATATTGCAGAATGATTAAATATGTTTCCTTAATTTTTTGTGCCTCAGGTCACATGATCCTGTCACAATCAGTAAAGCCCCTAGTTCAAAATGATGATANAAGTAAGGCATCAGTTAACATGATCATAACATGAACCATTCTGTCCCCGCTCTCCTCACTTTTTAATAACCTTGTTAGAAATCGATTATAAACCATCTGTACCTGAATACTGTAATGATATTTCTTCATTTCATAATTTTTNAAATTCTATTCTAATACAATTGATCTGACTGTTTACACAGTATTACTTCTCTTGGTACTGATAACCATTTGTTGGTGAAAACTATTTCCAATGACNAATCCTGTGCCATGATTGGGGAATGGATGGCTTGATAGCAGTATATGTTTTGTGTGTAGATGTCTTTTAGTTGTATTTAGGCTGGATTGAAGGATTGATGGTATAGTCGCTGATCCAGAGTTTGTGAGCACGGTCAAAACAGGTGCAAGTGGGCAAATGCAAATATTAAATTGCAGTTGCTTATTAACTGTGAAATCAAAATTAGAGTTGAAAAGTTTCCTAATTCAAATCTAATTTACAAATTACATATAAAACTATACAGTTTGTAAGTTCTGTGTGCAAAAAAAAAATGTGTTAACTCAGCATGCAATAAAATTAACATGTTTATTTACCCCTCACATTGCAGAATGGTTTTCTGGATCAGCCCCATAAGGTCAATCAGAAGGGAGGATGGATCATGTATTGTTCTCAGTTCTATACACTAAAGTTCAGGTTTATGGGATGTCTTAAGAGAATAGTAAAACAGTTGATAGTATTTAACCCCTTTATTTGGATCTCTATATTAAATGTTTAAATCGTTATAGTGTGGTGCATCTCTTAAAACATTAAATTAAGAAGTGGTCACTAATATAATAGATCAATTGGCATTAGCATTATTATGTNATTTGCTTATGTTTAAACATTCCAGTATGTTTTCATATGTTCTGTCCTTTAGATTTGTAAATAAACTGGTCGTGTAAGAACATCAATACATATTTGTGTTAATACCAGGCAATATTTTGAAAGTCCAGTTATCAAGATGTTAAAGCAATTTTCTAAATTGGCATTAAATTGCCTGGCAGCATAGTGTTGAGGCAGCTGGTCTTTGGAAGTAAGTAAACAGATGGCATATTCTGATAAATGTTCCCAAAGTGCACTTTAAAATTACTAATGCATATTTACTTTTTAGCAACCGTGATTCCTATTAATAACAAAATGCATATGACAGAGGGATTATTACATTTTGTTTGGATCATTTTGTTGCAAAATATTAAACAGTTATGATTAAACTTCATGAAATTGAAAAGGCTCATTTTACAGCCAGAATGCACCATTATTGGGAAGTTGAAAATAAGTACACGAGACAGTATCTCCCAAGTTCAGGGCTCAAGTAGTNTTCTCAGGAAATTACATCTTACAGTGTGTGGCAGAGGGCCCAGATGTTGTTTTGATAGTTTTCAAACACCATTGCTGTATTTTAGAAAAATCAGTGTCTTTATCATTTTTAAAAATCACTACTTTGCTTCATACACAATATATAAAACTTTAGGGACTTTTATTTCCAGAATTGAGGGGGGATAAAATGAATGTCAGTGTTTAAATGCAGGGAGAATACTTTATTGTTGCATGTTGTACACAGATACTGACCAGTGTTACTGTTACACTGTTGTTAGACTTGTGCTAGGAAACATCATCTCTCAACTCTCAACTGTTTGCAACTGAAGCAATTTAACTCCCCTGCAATTAAAAATGATTTTGCCCACTCTTGAGTAACTTGTGAATCAATAGTGCCCAAAGTCTGAATCTGGTCCGATGTTGAGAAAAGGTATGCTATCGCAACTGAACCCAATTCAGAAATGAATGCAGAAGTAAATACACATGGTTTACAGCAGAACATTTTCACCCGCTACAGGCTGGTTCAGAGAGCTGCTGATGGCTAATATTCCACAACCTGTAGATGCGTGTGTGCTTGCATCCCATATAGCCCTCCCATTATTTGCATTTGTTTTTACAGAATGCAGTATGTTATAGTTTGCATAACCCTATAACTCATTGGTTCCCAAAAATTTTTAGTCAGGGCATCCTTAGGGTCTCCATAATTTTTCAAGGCTCCCTAATGACAAAATAATTTACCATTTTTGGAGACTTTGAGTCAAAAAAGTGTAATATCTATTTAAGTAACACGTGGCACCATGATGGAAAATATATTCNGTGACACCCCAGAGCTTTGCAGCACCCCAGAGAACAATGCCGCACAGTTTGAGAACCACTGCTATAACTGAAGTATATGAAGTATAGGCACTTAGGGCCAGATTCAGCTTTTCACTCTCATGACTTACACTCTCATGGGCAAAACCGTGTTGAATTGCAGGGGAGGTAAATTTAATTAGTTGCAATCAGCATAATAGGTAAGAGCTGATTTTTCCTAGTCTAATAACAGTGTAACAGTAACACTGGTCAGTATCTGTGTGCAAAATGCAAAAATAAAGTATTCTCCCTGCATGCAAACACTGACATTTATTTTACCTCCCCTGCAATATAACATGGTTTTACTCATGAGTGTAAGTCATGAGAGTGAAAAGCTGAATCCAGCCCTTAATGAGTAGCACTATGCATCTGCGATTATTAGTTATGTGAACAATTGCAACCTACTGACCTCTTGTGGTAGCTACCAAGAATTCATGTTTTATTGAACTGAATAGGGGGAATGTTTCAACAATGTATAAATATAATTACATAAACATTTTGCTTTGGTGGAGTAAGGTTTATTTAGTTGGAGTTTACTATCATCCTTGAGAGAACTCATTTAATTTAAATATTCCCCTGGCATGCCACAAGAGTATGTAAGTATGGTTTAGATGCATACTTATAATTTGCTTTATTTAGGCTTACTCTGGCTCATCATTGTGTCATAGCAGCATTTAGAAATTAAGCAATGATACAGTCAACACCATAAAGTCAACTGAATCTAGACTTTGCTAGACCTATATTGTAGGTAATTAATTATATTTAGGATTAGGAGTACTGTCAACACCAAAAAGTCAACTGAATCTAGACTTTGCTAGACCAATATTGTAGGTAAGTAATTAGATTTAGGATTAGGAGTACTGTAAAGCCAAACATATTTTATCTGATACCTGCTGAGTTAGCCCTGTCAGATAGAGAAAGGGAATCAGTTAATCCATGTTAATCAATATTTTAATGCTGACAGGTAAACTGTTGTCACTCTGGACCTTTATATGTTTTGTCGTGCTGCAGTCATGGCCTTTTAGTAATTTCAAGTGATTGCATTAGAAGTATAATATTTAGTATATTGTAAATATTAAACCCTTCCCACCCTCTACCCTCTGTTTACATATAGAAATGCTGTGATTGGCTAGTCAGAATTGACTAACCAATCACAGCGATTAAGGGGTGGGTCCGCTGTAATTGGTCCCCCAGCACTTAGTAGTGATGGCTGCTGTTGATGACCCTGTGACACAGCAGTACATGTCTAGCCATTTGTGCNAACACCCTAAATCTATACATTGTTATGTTTTATAAAGTTGTATTGATAAATGTGCACATACCTATTTCACTTCACTTTTGGGTTATGAGTCAGTGACTGAAAGAGAAATAATAATATTTTGGTATATGCATTTATTTGAAGTTTGTCCAGGCTTGCTTAGACCGGAATTACATTTTTGGTTATGGAATGCTATGAATTGTTGGCTCCCTGAGGGTTATAATAACCTTAAGAATACCTGTTGACATCACTTGTTTGCACAGTGACTGATAGTGTATAGTTTTTTCATACTTCAGGTTTTCACCTTAAGCACAAAGGTAACTGGCTAAAAACATAATGAGATTTTATAATAATCAGACCAGATAACTGCAATTTGTAATATCATTTTTATTTTCTATAATTATACATTTGGCATATTTAGTTCTGGTAGCACTACCACCATAGCTAATGTAGCTGATTTGTGGGTGTCTTTACTGGTTTGTTTTGGGTGTCAGTTATCACACATTTTTCTTTTTGAACAAAAATAGCACCAAAGCAGGTAACCAGGATGAAGCCATAATCTGCATCTCTCTCATCTCTACATTTTAATTGGTGATTGTAGTTGCCCTTGAAGCTTCTTATGTAATGAAAATGTCTGTGCAGGAGTCATGATTTGTATATACAGCACTAAGCATTTCAGATACTAAATATTCAACAAGATCCAGCTAAGTTTTGCAATGAATAATTTAATCTACATAAAATCATGATAGAACAAAGATGAATACATAGATATAAATAGATAAGCAAAAGAAATTTACATAAAGTNTAAATCTCCTTATTTATATAATAAATAAAAACTGCCCTGTCACTCAAATTAGCTTACCTGACATTANACTCAGTTAAGCTCATTTAGTCTTCATGTTGGGTGGGCATAGCTGGGAATATTTAAGATAGCCACCTTCTCCTGTCTCAAATATGCTATTATATATAGTGATTACCTGTGCATAAACTATCCCCATTGGGATCATATAATGGCACTCCTTAATAGCACAGGTCTGTACCTTATATTAAGAGGGCAAAAGTAGTAGAAAGATAATGGCCGAAAGAAAACTGAAGAAAACAAAACTCAGTGTATCAGGCCTTATGAAAGGTGAGGTTTTAGCCATGAGCACAGAGAATCAGGCTGCATAGTAACAGCAGTAACAGTGGCAGGTACGCTGGATAAGAGAGAGGAGACACAGGGTACAGTGTCTCCCTAATAGGATCTGTACCAGGGCTTGTTGGTGGCAACTTCTGGGTAGAGTGCAGTGTGAGGAGGTCAGGGGGAGCATTCAGAGCGGAGAACTGAGGTATAGCAGCAGCTTTGGTCTCCCTAACACCTGCCGTAAACAGGGGAGTGAAGCCAAGCATTGTAGGCTGTAACCAAGCCTACAAAGTAAATGCTGTGTAAATGCTGTGTGTGTTTACAGTTTTTTATTGCATCATATAATGCATTGTAATTTGTATCTATAATTACAGTCAAAATGGGTATTGCTATGTTCACTGCAAAAAAAATAAATTAATGACTTAAATTGAAAAACTGGTCTAAGAATATCTGTTATTTTCCATTTGTGGGTCTAGATTTTTGTGTTAATTTAAATTATCCAAAAAACATGATTACAATCATTCTGTTTAGCCACTGGTAATATTGAATTCTGTTTCTTTTACAGGACATAAATGAGTGTATTCTTGAAAACTATGCAGAGTGTTCCAATCCAAGGTTGTTTTACATTATACCATATTTTTGCGGACAGCATCCAAAATGCAGGTAAGTATTATTATTCTTGTTTACTGTTAATGTACACTAGCATTATTGTGTTGTCATAATTGATCCTGATCCAGACCTCAACTGCTGGATTCTAGCTGTAACGCTCATGCATGCAGTGGAAAACCATGATCTGAAAGCCAGTCAGACTCTGTCTTAAGATTCATACCATACCAGCTTAAATTGGGGATAGTGTGGATGTATGGGTTACACATAAGGACTGTTTCCTGCTCTGTCCTGTCCCACAGGTGGATTTTCTAACAAAACAAAATTTTATATCGAAAGGATACTGGTCTATCCTGGATCTTAACCAAAAGAAAGGATTTTCCAATCCTAGTGTTTGTTCCGTTGTAGGAAGTCTACATTAGATCATTGCTATTACTTCAATGGGGGAAACAATAGTTATATACAGATGGAATAAGAGAGTTTACAAAATAGAGGATATCAGTCATAATCAGAATATAATTAAGAACTGTAATGTGTTAAACTGCATGTATTTTTTTTTCCTATATTCAAGTCCTGTGAGCGCCTTGCCCTTATGTCAACCTCATAACCCACACAATCCATGCCACAATAATGGAGACTATGGAGGTTATGTTTAGGGTAAGGAGTACAGAAAGTTTTGGCATACTATATTCTCCATATACTGTAGGTTTTTTTTTTTTTTTTTTTGCTTATTTATTCACATAGACACATATTTCCATAGTTGCATTGTTGTACTTAGAAATAGGACCAGTAAGTGCTTATCCCTATTCCATTGTTATATTTTTTGGATTGTTAATACAGGGCCTCTGTGGGAATAAGCATTTGCAGCATACTAGTTGAGCGCAATCCTTTAGTGTCTAATTCTTTCTTTTTATTGTCCTAATNATGTTGCCTTACCAAATATAGGCAATTTGAATTTAGTGCCAGCAAGTTACCTGTTGGTTTCAGCAGTTGGAGCTCTATTTGCATCCATTGCCCCTATATCATTCTTATGCAATATCGTTAATGAACAATAATAACACAAACTTCCTCTAGCATAAACAGTCCACAAAAATGTTATTATTTGGAGGAATAAACTATTGGATCCTAATAGTATCTTCCTGTGGGTAGTTTGCATTAACATATCGGGCAATCTTTAAACAAATGTCTCTGAGATATTTAGTGTGGAGCAATCCAAAATAGTGATTCAGGCACACTCCTCTCTTGAAATGTTTAGTTTAGTTTAGTTTAGTTTAGTTGAACAACATTTTTTTTATGTTATATCCAAGAAATTAATTGTAACAGAACTTATAGAATATGTAAAGTTTAAATTAAAGTTATTAAAATTAAATTTATTAATAAAATGTTTTATGGAGTCCTCCAGGCTGCCCCCAATTTTAAAACATATCTGCTATGTAACAGCAATAAGGGACCAGGCTCGCCCTGGCTCCCCCCCCCCCTCAATGTGCCCCATGTATAGGTTGGCAAAGCTAGGGGCCAACCTGGTCCCCATCGCTGTTCCCAACAATTATCTATATTATCAAACAAAAAATAATTATGGGTTAGTATAAAATGAATGGCCTGTAATAATCATCAATAAAAAATGATGTCTCTGGAAGTGCAGAGCTCAAGGACAAATAGTTTGCTACTGCAAAGATACCATTCTCATGGGGAATGTTTGTATAAAGCGCTTGCACATCGCAAGTTTCCAAGAGATTTTTGATATATCATTCAGAAATTGAGTGGTGTTCTTGAGATGCAATTCCAGAGAGACAACTAGGAGTTGAAGATAAAAGTCAACATAACAAGAAAGAGAGAATGTGTGCGTGTGTTTTTCCCAGTATTTATAGCCACTGTGGTATTGTGAAATCTATTATACCTTTTAAATATTGATGTTTGAGGATATTACTATTTTTTTTTCCCTCTTTAGCGCTACCCACTCAATACTTCTTATGGATATATTAATGTTGCATATATTTTGATTTACATTAATGCATAAAAACATTTTGGGAGAATATACCAAAAACATTTTGGGAGAAAATCATTTACATTTTTTTTTTTTTATTATAATTTTTTATTTGCATGCTGAGAAGTTGACTGGTCTAGCATGTAACACATAAAAGACAACTTTATTTTGCACNGTGATTTTGAGCTGACCTACAATACACCCTCTCGCAGGGATTTTTGTTTTGGGCTTCCTTATGCTAAAGCGTGTAAATGAGACCCACTTTACATTAATAGATTATAGCAAACTTCTTCCTATACAGATGAACTATTAAGATGGTTGTTTATGATGCGATCCCCATGGTTTTTCAGGGATGAGGTTAACAGCTCAGGGGCTGTAAAATATCTTAAGATACAAAACACTTGACCTATCCCAAAGTAAGTCAAACAGTTTTGTTGTTTGTCTGGGAGTCATTAAACTGGGAAAGGGCCTTTNGTATTATTTATTAAAACCTTGTATACATAGTAATGAAACCATAGCGAGGTAACCATTTAATAACAATGGCCATGATAATGAAAACAAAATGTCCAGTCTACAGGGAGTTCTCTCGACTCATCATCAATTTTTCTCAGTACTGACATTCACCATTACATATGATAAAGTCTGCAGGCCTGATTCAATTGTGCTCAAAGACTTGATAATGTGTGTTATTTCCTAATTTGTATAAGAAATAACATGCATTATCACTTACAGCAATTCAGTTGTTACACATTTTGTGAAAAGATTTTGCTCATCCTATTTGCTCATCCTATTATGCTCCGTTCCAAATGGACTTTCCCTATGTGCACGTTAATTTGATCTCTGCTGGTCATAGGGAAAGTCATTCAAGGAACAATTGAATTGCACAATAAATTGCGTGCAAAGCCATTACCAAAATAAATAACTAAAAATGCAGCTTTAACACAATTGAAACAGGCCCTTAGGTTCTATTCTACAGACTGTTTGTTTAAAAATATATNTTTTGTTTTTCGAAATGTAAAAAACTGATTCAATAAATATTGCAAAGGAAAGCACAAAAGGAATATTTTAAGCAGGTTCTTGAAATGTTTAAAGGTGTTATTGTTACTAAACTTCAGTTATGCTAAATTCTCTTCTCCACCATAAACACAAAATAAAATATTACTTTATTAAATTAGAATGCGCAGTTGGGGCCTGATTTACAGTTCATGCATATGGTTTGCTGTGAATTTAATTATGCATTGAGCATTTCATACATCCAGNACTGTTACTTGCAACCTTTCTGCCTTAAGAAAAAATGTAATCGTTCCTGTGAATTTGGTCATATATATTTCATATATTCTATAATTGATGAGGTGTGCAAAAGCTTTTTCTGTTGGCGATGGGTGCANAGTAGTGTTTTAAAATAATTTTGTCTGATAAACTAGTGCTAGTAACATAGCCTGGCATCTTTAATACATGGCAAGCTATGCTGGCATTTACAGAATGACCAGTGCCAGCATGCCATGACTCAGTACAAATGCCCCTAGTTTTGCACACACTTGATGCCAANGTATCAGTGTAATTCAAATATTCATATCTTTAATAAGGACAAAACAAATAAATATAGTTGTTATGCACCTTTAATTGGATTTCTTATTTCATTATGCTAGAAGCTCGAAAAAGTAGTCCTATACAGAGCATATCATGTTTTTTCAGAAACGTTTCTTTTTGCAATTTTGCATGTCAATGTTTTTGTGTGCATAACAACATTTTATAAAAACNATGGTTTCATACACGCCTTACCAATAGCTTTTTCTTTATATAGATGTTTTGTATTGAATTGGGAGTACCATCATGATGCATTAAATCATGAGGGATTTGATCTTGGGCACCCAGAACTTTTCTAGATGAAATCCCAAATATTCTGCTGGTCCTGCATATAGTTTTGTTAGAACTGAATCAACTTCTGCTTAAATGCAATAAACATAAGAGAAAATAATTAAACATGATGTGGCAACACCTGTTTCCTGAGTTACATTCGGATATAGAACAGATTTTACATTGAGATATATTTTTGTTATATTTTCTACCCATTTATATATTCTCTGTAGGGATCCTGGTGAGTGGGCTTTGGAACGTGCAAAGCAGAACGTGAATGAGAACTTTCTTCTAGTTGGAATCTTGGAGGAGCTGGAAGATGTACTGCTTTTGCTGGAAAGGTTTTTACCTCACTACTTCAAGGATGTCATGAGCATTTATAAAAATCCAGGTATACATATTATTTTAGACTCCCTTACATGGGTTAATTGATCGTTTAAATAAACATCTNCCTAATTTATGGTTGTAGTGAAATGCTAATTCTGTGTTGATGGGCCTGACAACTTTCTAGTGTGTATTACAAGTTCCTATTATCGGTATGATCNCAAAGGTTGTGCTGCATAAATGATTGGAGAAACAGGCAAGCATTAATTTAAGCAGAGAGACTTTGTTGTGTAAAATCCACAGACNTTGAAATGTTTTATGTAAAATAAAAAAATAATATTTATAGTACAATCATCACTCAAGACTGATAGACAAAACATTTACTAGTGGTNTATAGTATAAGTTTGCAAACACACATTTCTGCCAGTACTGTAATATTAAACAAGTGATAGTACGGTGTTCATCGGAATGTTGTGCTCTTGATGGTGACATTTGTTAAAAAGAACATAACATTTTATTATAATTTTCTGCATTTAATTCATTTNGCTTTTGAATATTTCAGAACACAGAAAACTAGGAAACTTAACTGTTACAGTGAAGAAATCATTCCCATCTCACAACGCCCTACAAGTACTCTACCAGCGCATGAAATATGAATATGAATTTTACTACTATGTCAAAGAACAATTCCATTTGCTGAAGCGGAAGTTTGGACTTAAATCCCATGTAAAATCCACGCCCAATCANGATATTTTGGGCTCAGTTTCCATCCCCATGGAGACAGAGGAACCCATTGAAGATGGGGATGATCAAAATGATGAGAAGTGGTTAGAGGACATTTATAAGAGATGATGCCTCAATTTTAGCGTCAAATCTAAGGGTCCGGATCCATTTCTTAAGCTTTTTTTATTGTTAAAAAAAATCCTTAAGGAACATGGTTAATGCTGCACTGCGTTAACAATTTCCCACATGTTTGGGTATTAGGGAATACTTGTACCCGATTTTGCGGGTAACGTTTACTTTTATTTTTATGTTTAATGGGATTGATAAGATTTAGAAATAGGAAATACTGAACATTGACTTGAGATTTTGCCAGTATTTGAATTTCCAGGATGTTTCTGGTACAGTTTTATATGTGTTTGCAGTAATCTCTTTATGATGGGCTATATAACCGGTATATAAAAGGTAGGAAAAGCTTAGCCTCTGAGCCTTTCTGTCCTCTCCATTCCATATTTTGCACTTAAGGGGGGATTTGCACTCCCCACTGTAGTATTTGGACACAGTAGCCTCATCCTGTCAGATTGCAAAACCTATTGGCCGGATTAAAGCTTTTTGACACGCAAGTGTCAGGATCAGCCTTTTTCCCCCTTGCAACTTGCCAACTAATAGCACTAAAACATGGTAGCAGCAGTCACAGATATATCTTTGGGCATTTTAGTGACAATAGTGACAATAATTTGGTATACTGTATGCCTAATGTAAAACAAAAAATGATGTATCTGTACTGTTTTAGTAGTGAGTGAAATATAAATTCTTGCCTTTACAAATAGTTGTTAAAAACAATTCAGAGATATTTGATATGTGGCACGTCTGTGAAATATTTATCACTTGTGAACCCCTCTGCTTCTGTGGCATCACATTTTTGCCNTTAATACAGTATTATACCCTTAATAGTCATATAATTGCTTTACTATACTAATTGCTTTACTATAGTAAACCATTCAANGTAATCCCTTTAGCATGTAAAGTTCTAAAACAATTTAGCACTTGGCGCACTATGGTTAGTGGACAAACTTTTACATACCTCTTAAAGCACATACGGTACAACCTAACTGAATCAGGACATGGACCCAACTGCACACAAAGGCCAATGCCCTACCACTGAAATACTCTGCACTGCTATGCATACGTGCCATAGGCTTTCATATACACTGGACAGGACATCAACCAGATTCAATCAGTGGTTTATCAGATTACAAACTGTTGGTTTCCAATATATACCTGTCCCTGTCCCCTTTTCCTATTTTTATGTCTTTGATAACATAATCTCTTATAATGGATAAACAATGTCAACTTGTTTTCAAAAATTGCAGCTACCAGAACACTAGTAGTGCATGACCTTTGTTACTAATGAAGTCTATCTATCCCAAACCCACTTACTTATTCATTAGTCTCCATTTTCCAGTGTGAATGCTTGCTTATCTTTGCATAGCCTGATTTTTCTAACTTGTATGTTGCTATTTTTCCTATTATCCAGAAATATGGAACACATGACACCTTACTAATAATTACAAAGATAAAAATAAGAACCGCAAGTGAAGTGTCAGATGAAAGTAACCCATGAATACAAACAA
>JABWIB010010934.1:8273-20409 GCA_016617825.1 Platyplectrum ornatum | reverse complement strand
CAGTCTCCGCTGCTTATGTATTTATATGTTATTGTTTTGTCTTTTGAAGTGCTAGTGTATTTATCACCACTACTGTAGCATTGGATTAACAATATGAAATAACAGATTTTTATAACTTGTAACACAAGGGGGGGGGGGGTAGAGGTGCGTCCATCTGTCTGNGTGCGCTTCTGCTCTCAGCATGATTGGTGCACATTTAGCACATCTACATTATCACTGTAAGAACTNACACACACCAGCCCTTCTATACAAGCCATTTATTTTGAAATGCCAGTTATATGTAGGATAAAGTCTGTGTTACATGCTCATCAGTAACAGTAGAAAAATAGAACCAGTGAAAACTTTTGTACAACAGCAATAGTACTTGAAAGAGATAGGTGTTATACAATGTATCACACAAGACACAAATTCAAGTCTGGAAGTACCTAAATAAAAATACTATTCTTTAAAAACACTATGTACAATTGAATCAATAAACAAATCTTACAAAGTACTGGTTATGCAGGCTGTAGAAAACACTTGCATAGGAGGTGTAAAATCAGTTCGGAAAGTTTTCCTTTTTATTTCTTATATTGAGCCTTAAGCGATGAAGGCACTTGACTTTGTATCAGATTTGAAAACTGCAATTTAGAGACATTAAAAAAAAAAATAAAATAATAATAATAAGACGCACCCTCCTACTTCATGTAAATATATATTATCCTCAGGATCCCAGGTCACCGTCCTCAAACCAATGACCTTGCCACACAAAATGGGACGACGGGAGNCATGGAAAGTCAGCGTAAGGGTGGTAAAAATCCCCATCATTCTGGACCAGCTCTGACAGACCAAGGGTTAAAAGGNGATCATGCATATTCAATAGGGAGCCAAATGAACATTAGCAACAAAATATATATCCACATGCANATTTACTTTACTTGTCATTGGAGAACACACAGTGGAGTCTTAAGGAAGAGGATGTAAATCAGATAGTGAAGGGAAGCTGGAGAATACACTATGCAAGTACACAGCACAGACCGGTGACTGTAAGGACAAGATCCGGAGACGTCCATAAACGTCTGCAATATTAGGTTTTCTCTTAATGTGATCATTGTCAGCCGTCATGTACATGTATGCTTCTCACATATTATGTTGTAGTTAAGGCTAAACTGCCACCAAATAAAGCAGGCACACAGATATGACGCAGAAGAGATGTGTTGTGTTTATATATATATTTTTATCTACTTGCAGCCAATGTCCATAACACATTAATGAAACTGCTAAGAGGCCATAGAATCACTGCAAGCCGATGACTAATGTATACACCATTGGAAATCTGTATCCACTGTTTATACTGTATTTATGTAGAGAAATATTTGTTCTGGTTCACCNCAGGCATACAAAACAACATCATCTGGCTTGACAACCACCAACTGTATGTAGCAAGAATGGAATACAAGCTCAGAACCTCGTTTAATCACTGTGCATTTAAAAGGGATTATTATGTCTGAAGGTAACAGTAGCATGGAAACAATAATAAACCACACCACAGAGGAAGGCCAAGCCTGATATCTCNNAAGTATTCTACATAAAACAGAATCNCGTTCNGTTAAACCTTGTCTGAACTAGATCTCTAGCCCGATGTCTTTTCTTACTGCTCAGGTTACAATGTGGCTTCCGGAGGAAGGTAACCTCTCTCTTACCCACGTATAGAAGTGCTATAAAGTGTGTTCCTCATTACCTATCTATGGGCAAGATGAAGAAGAGAGCCTGGAGCACTCCGTCTTCCATTGCATTTCTAAAGCTGGCCACACACTATAAGATAAATTGTTCCAATTGAAAGATTTTTCAAGAGTGGGTAAAACCATGTTGATTTGCAGGGGAGGTAAATTGAATTAATTGTAATCAGTATTACAGGTGAGAGATGATGTTTCCAGCACAAGTGTAATAACAGTGTAACAGTAACGCTGGTCAGTATCTGTGTGCAAAATGCAACAATAAAGTATTCTCTCTGCATGCAAAACACAGACATACATTTTACCTCCCCTGCAATTCATCATGGTTTTACCCACTCCTGAAAAATCTTTCAATGGGAACAATTTCTTATAGTGTATGGCTCACCGATGAGCCGGTTGTGATAACTATCCTGTCCATACAAACTCAGTCATATGGGCTTGATAATTTGAAGCTAAGTGAGGATAATAAGCAGCATTTATTTGTACTCCATAGTGCAGATGCATATAGTTTGGGGACAATACAGGGCATAGCACAGATTTAAGATCACTATCACCCTATAGTTCTCACCATGAGGATAAGTGATCCCAATTTTTATCCTCCTGTGAGAAGTTACAGACCATCCTTCAGCTGAAACAAATTCAGAGACAGACCTTCCCTACTAGGCACAACACTTACCCCCTTATTATGCCACCACTGAAGCTGCACTGGCATACAGATCAGGGAGGTTCAATGACAGAGGTCATTGATCTATAATCCGGTGCAGTTGGTAAATCTAATGGAATCCGCTCCGGCNACCAGTGTAAATGAAGCCACAAGGGGTATACACTGGCATTTCCCCACATCAACCTAGAATATCTTGTTGTTCAGCATAATCAATGTGTCCTGGCCCCAAGTAGCCTATCTTGGGTTTCCCTCCCGAGATCTATCTAAGGGTTTATGTTTTATCCATATCAATAGATTTCATGTGGTTATTGTTAAACATTCAAATCTGAAACCATGTTAAATCTCAATTATGGACTTGTGTGTGCNGCCTAAATACCCACTAAAACAATACTCCATGCAGACATGTGCTACCAATTAATAGAAGACAATCATTGCATTTATTAAACAGAAAAATCATTAATTANAGGCTTCCCCTATCAAGCTTATACCAAGGTGGTCAAAACATAGGCAAGGTGATTTATCCTGGGAATTTATTTAATGCTATATAAACTCACAACATTACCCCCAACCAGATTCTGCCCATCAATGACATAATACAACCTAGAAAATGACAGCTATAATTTACTGATTTGTGATTTAGGGACCATTCTAATTTTGGGAGTGGTTTTATTATGTATAAACAAAACTAGTCTTACATAAAAAGTTGCTGTGGTTGCATATTGCAGCGCTGAGGGCAAGATTTAGGTTAATCTGAGCGATGCATCTCATAGGTGGATCACATAAATGATGGTTGGAACCTGATTGGCTAGATGTTTTAGGGAATGCTAAATGCCGCTATCGTGCATGGTATATGAGTTAATTAAGTATTCATGTATGTTGATTGACATATTCCATCTTCCCCCCANGTTACAGAAAATCTCAACCTTGTCTGGAAACCAGGATATAGAANAATATTGTTTATTAAACGTTCTTTTCTTTATATTCAATGTAGAAATCTTGAACTTGTTAAATTAAAACAAATCACGAAACACAGAAGCAGACACATTGTATTTTTTTTTTGAAAAGTAAAATAGTTTAAAAAACAGACAACAAATAGATCAAACATAAAGAGGTTAGTTGCGTTTCTCTGTGTTAGGAGCACAGAGGACACAGCAACAACAGACACCCACAACAGCACATTCCTAGCAAACAATGCGATTTTCTAGAACAGTCAGAAACCATCTACGATTGTCAGAAGGGCCGATTGTCACGGGGAGTGATCACACCGCCTCCTTTCTAAGGCTGCAAGACTTCCATTCTACCAGGCTGTAGAAACAATATACTAAAGGGGGAACCAGCACCATTCACGTACATTACCAGACCACCATCACCGATATACACTAGGAGAAACATAGACCCTTCACGTGACGACGTACACCAAACGTGAAAATAATGTAGGATATAAANGTGTGTCACAATACACCAGCCTGTTCACAACATACTAATTCATTTCATTACATATCAAAAAGAACCTTAAAAGAAACACAAGCGACCTCTTGCCTACACATGGTGGCAACCAAACCAACATTGCAAGATCTGGGGGTGTTACAACAGAAAGAAGCACTTCTCCTGCCTCAATGAGGCCTGGAGGAGAGAACTGGCGTGTAGACATGCATCAATATGCCAAATACTAATCGACACTAAACTGAAGCCCTTTAATAGTTCCCTGATAGCAGGGATCGTCTTGAAGGCAATGCAGTAATGTTAGCACCTCAGATGATATAAATACATCCTAGATCCTCACTACAAAGCACACAAGAGGTTCAGCTACAATGGCAGCAAAAGGCAAGTATGTCATGCATACAATTATAATAACCCCAAGCCCTATAGTGGGTCGGTCATTTAATATAACCCCCTGTTTAACATATGCCCCTTGGTGGCATAAGACAAACTAATTAAGACCATGCGGAGCTGATCTAAACACACATATTGTAACATTGGCTGTAATGGGTCTTGTAATGATATTAACTATTTCCTTTCATCTCACCAGTCATTAAGGGAAACCTGACAGAACAGCGTTAGAGATGGCTACACATGAACCCTGCATCTCCCCTCTGCTGAACATAGGTGACAGTGTTCAGTGGCATTATGAAGTGCTAGANGTCCATACAACAGTCTCTGTGCATGAGGGGATAATAGGTCAATGTACAAAATATTTGCAAATAGGAACATTCTTCCTTATGCATCAATAATATATAGAGATTATNTATNCTTTAAAACTGTGTGTATCACTCAGACTGCAGCAACCTAGTGCTCTTAATAAATAAATTGTAGCTGCATCCGATTGGTCATAAACAATATCAACTTTTTCTTTCGATAACCTTCAGTCAATGTGTCACTAGACGAATGGGCTGCATGATTACCTTAAATCGTGGCTAGAAATCCAAACACCACATCCTATCAAAGAGACACCTATATGTAATATCATAACAGCAAGCATCTCAAAGTAGAAGAAAACCTGGCAACCACCGATCAGCCATCATTGACCTATAGAACGCGAGTACCGTACTGTAATAGATTCATTAGGCCTGGGTTCATTATAGACACCAAGTAACATTTCATATGGTTTTCCCATTAAACCCAGAGTAGACAGCACCCAAAGGAGAACTGAGGTTTTAACCAGCATAAGCACAATTCCTTTAAACACCGGAACCCACTTATACCTATGATATACCTTTATTACAGCATCCTTTACACCTTCCACTACTCAGTGGCTAGTTAGGCCACATCAGCTCTACTGTAAACATTGGTCACAGGGGTACTAGAAGTGGTATTTAAGCAAAAGACAACACTGAGGTATATATAGCCCAGAAAGAAGGCTAAAAACTTCAAATGTGTAGCGGAAGCGGCAACTCCCCTCCTCAGGCATCTGGTCCTGGGAGTTCTGCAATAATGGTTGGCTGTGGCCCACACTCCCATCTTTGCTACTGCCCAGGACAGGGTTGCATTTGCAAGGACCACTGGTGGCATTTACACATGCAGGGTCATGTATTGTAGAAGAGATGGACGCCTTCCAAAAAGTTATTGCTGCTAAACCAGAGGCCGCAANGGGTTCTCCGCCCCCCACCCCCACCCACTTGCATGACTTTAAATTTAAAAAAACAAAAACCAGACTTAATCCAGGCTTTAAAAAAAAAAGTGCCCTTGAAGTCCATTGGAGGTAGGTCATGTGGCCTCTAGTGACAGGAAAAAGCTGGTAATGAGATGTACTATGTAAAACATGGTGGAGTCTGCATATATTCTGGAATGTATGAAATGTATGAGGTCTGTGTAAACTACTAAATACACTTGAGGAGGGAGGACAGTTATTGTCTTATAAGATTCTGCATGTAATATTGAAGTGTAAGCTCATGTGCAAAAAAAAAAAAAAAACACATTTTATATCCTAGCTATCACTGAACCAGGAATCCCATTGAGGTCAGTAATTCCCAGTGAATGATATTCAGTAATTCCTGGTGAGTGTCCACCCTGTTGAGTGCTTAGAAATCGTCACAGAGAGAGGTTTGCTAGAGGTGGTGCTTATACAGGTAAATGCACAAGATGCCTTCTGCGGCATATATCCCAAAGCAAAAGAAACATATCACTAAGGTACCAGGATAGCGTTCTCAGCAATGCCTCTATAATCTCTCATTACCCAGTGGGCTGATTTCTGATTAGAGTTGATGGTTGCTATGGGTTACAGCATTGTTGCAATATTATTACTGTGCATTACCAGGGAATTACACAAGTCTTTGTGTAAGGGGACTCACAAAGCAATAAAAGCAGGAGTGACTTACAAAACCATAAGTGGAGTTGTGAGGGCACATTCATGATTCACACAAACCAGATGAGGACCATGTCAGAGAATGTAAAACGTGTGCTTCTTTGGATTATTTGGTTATTACAAAATACACACCGTCTCATGATTAGAAAACACTTTACACCGCGTTAAATCCCATTGGAGATGGAACTTGGGAAGTTAATGTATATGCAAAACAAAACAAACAGGAAAAAAAAAAAAGGAAAATATATACATATATTAACATAAAAATACACTTAACTGCCTAAGCTGCAAAATAATATAACAAGCAGACATGAGCAGATGCAAATTCAATTTGCAAATGAAACGCAAGGAAATCAAAAGTGCCAGCTAAATTATGTTTGCTACAAAAAAGCAAATAAACCGTTTGAACTGTCCATTGTACGAAGAGACGCTACCGCCAGTAGCCAGGAAGTATGCAGACGCTGATAAAGCAGATTAAAACGAAACAGAATGAATTGCAGAGTTACGTTTCTGGTATAGCATAGATTAGCAGAATGAATCCATGGAAAATGATGGACTTCACAAGGTTCAGGCACAGAGATTATGTGGAGAGGTTTCTTTTTCAGAGAGCCGATTTCTTGTACAGAAAGTCGGGCTTGTTAGGAGACCTTCGTTCTCTGCCTACAGTGTCCTCCCGCTCCATGTCCATGTTCCTCTGTGTGGCGTGATCCAGGAGGTCGCCATCCGCGATCCTCCTAAATGAGCGCTCATCCTGGCGGTCGGAGCTGTATGCAGAGTGTGAGGGTCTGCTGCTAGAGGTCAGGCCATACGTCAGATCGGACTCCACTTTTGTCCGCCCCCGGCCCAGATGAGAGCCGTGGTTTGCGGCTTCCTGGGCGGCGAGCGCCAGGTCCAGTCTTTGCGGAGGCTGTTCTAAGACATCAAGGTGTAAGGGTTCATTCTTTTGCCTGTGCGGGTGACTGTCCTGGGGGAACATGTAGTCTCTCCGGGAATCTTCTGGCTTTTTTGGCGACATCTGGCTGGAGAAATAGGTGGATTTTAATCCGCTGGGCGGTGCTTTGCTGTGACTGTACAGGTCGGGACCAAAATAAATGCCCTGCGAGGCCAGAGGAGAGTGTCTGCTGGGGACCGGCGTGGAGGGCCGGCAAGCAGAATTGGAGAAGTCGTAAAAATCCGGGTACTCTGGTTGGCTTTCTCGCGAGTCCAGTTTCTGTTCCACTGACTGCTTCTTTCTGGAACTGTGCATATGCCGGCTTGGGATGCATGGGTGGTGCTGGGCCGGGCCTGCCATCATATCAGACACTTGCTGGGTCAGTTGGGTATCGATGGTCAATTCTGGCAGCCTCCTGTCTTTCAGCGTCATAGAGGACACTCCCATTGCAATATCTGGCATAAACTCATTTAGAACTGGCTCGCCGCACTAGAAAACAGAATACAAAACACNTTAAAAACAACTCATCACTTTGTTTGTTCTTTATCTAGGAAGGTAGATGTAATGTGACTAACACTGGCACAATGAGTATCGAGTTCTGTATGTAATGCCTTGTGATGTTTTTTTGTTTGCAAGAAAAATTTTTAATCTTAACCCCCCCCCCCCATCACATCTGTTTGGTGCTCCTCAGCATATAGATTCCTAAGCACCTATATATTGATGATAGGTTCAACAGTGTTCCTGGTTTCACGGACCTGATTCAAAGTGCCGACTAAATCAGCCGTGCTGGTGGAGTCACCGCTTGCGCATTTTAATTCTCCCGGTATTGCAAAACTACGAGTCCCAGTATGCGTTGTCGGGTATCACCTATGTCTATGCATGCTAGGACTCCTAGTTTGACAACCGCAGATTGTCTGAGCCTGCTCTATACTGAAACCTGTTAAGGCTCTGTTCACACTATTGTCCGTCATCAATTCCGTTCCGTTTAATGCAGCCACATAAGTCTTGAGGCAGCGCACACTGGAAAACACAAACTCACCGCTTGCTGTTCTGCTGCTAACGCTGCGGCTGCAGCTGCCGCTACCGTCTGCCTCCCAAAGCCAGTATTGTTAGTGCAATCGGGGGGTGCCGTTTTGACACCAGGTAGGTAGGCGGGTGGTGCAGCTTTAGGGACAGTCCTGGAGTGGAACACTGAATGGTTGCAAGGATAGGAGAAGGAGCGGGAAGGATGGGGCTGGCTGGGAATCCGATGCTTCCAGCCCACTTTGAACTGGTTGTGTATGGGGGTGGCTGGTGGGTGGTACGGAGGCGGTGGTGGGGGTAGAGGTGGGTGGAAGGCCACATAAGAGTCCGTAAACATGGTTTCCGTAGCAGGGGTACTGTTGATCCTACACCTCCCAGACTGGCGGATGGTCAGGAGCGGGCTTTCGTCTCCAAACCGCTCGTCNGGAAAGAACTTGTGAGGATTCTGCAGTGGAAACAGTAGAATGGTTACTGTCTTATCAGCGCAAGAGAAGTAAAATATGGAAAAGGTAATAGAGAGCAACCTTACCTGCAATAGCTCTGCGGCGGAATCAGACAGACCGAATTCCCTCAAAACCCGGATCTGAATCTCGTAGCTGACGGTAGCGCCTTCTCCACAATTCAAGGCATACGCACGCTGGACCTGCTCAGTGTGCCGCAGCTCCAGGAGGCGCCTGACCATCTCCTTCACAACTGAAAGCCGAGGAACTAGAATGGGAATGAAAAATGAAAATGAAATGAGGGCCTTCAACAAAAGGGGCATGACCTGATGTTGAGATTAAGACCATAAAATAAAGGACCTGGTATTTCATTTGCTACAACAGTGGGAGGGTTCGTCTGGCTGCTGTTCATTTGCTGGTGGTTGATCATGTGACAGCACTGCGGCACCGCGTTGTTCACCATATATAGGGTGTCGGGTACGTTGGACATTCGGACCATCCTCAGACGCACAAGATCNGTCTGCTCCACCATCATCTCATCCAGCACGGACTGCAGATAACCAGATTAATGTTACCATTTCACAACTACAGTTTCTACTGAAAACAATTAAACCAAAACCTTTTTATATTACTAATCTCATTACATGCCGTTTATTGTGCTTTATTTCTGCGGCGTTACCAATAACAGTGCCCTGTGAAATGCAGGCAGGCCACATAAAGCTCTTGACACATGATGGTATGCAGACCGCTTTTAAAATGCCCCCTTTGAGCTTATGTTCTCTTTCTCCCTTCACATGATAATCCGGTAGCTTTAATATTGTATTCATATAGAAGACATTCTTAAAATATCCATAAATAAAAATAAAAACCTTTGGAAAGAAGAACGATTTGCCATAGGATGCGAGTAAGAAACCCCAAAACATTGAATGAAAGGTTAAAATATCATCACATACTATTTAACTAAAAATAAGTCTATATTGGACGTTGACTTTTAATATCCACCATTACCTTAGCCTCCTCCACGTATGGCGAGAACAGCCTTGGTCTAACGTATATGCCTGCATTCTTTTGGCGTAACCACGAGTTGGACTTTCCGCTTTCCGATGTCGGCAGCATGTCAGAGGGAGGAGTGCTAATCAGCCCCCTTTTCATCTATAAAGAAGGATATGCTATAACATTTCCAGTCCTAGAAAGATGGCCAATGACATTGGTGTCTCAAACGTTACAACCTACGCTTATGATGACCTTATGAGAACACAGGCTCATAACCCCTTCTGAACTTCCACCCTATACAGATTTTGTGTGTTATCTGGAACCTGATCATAAACATGTATATACATATTTCAGCATATATAAAGAACGTGTATACTTGAATTCTTAATAGGGTAACTTTTTGTCACAAATCACCAACCAATCAGAAGGCTAGACTGTACAGGGACAGCATTGAAATAAGAGCCACGTTTAGTGTCCTCAAAATAAAAGGTGACACATCAAATACAGCAAAACTATAAACATAAGAACACTAAAGCTGCCTCTTCTNAACCTCATTTCAAATCATAGAAACCCATGTTGAGGTTTTGAAACAGACAGACAGACACATACTTAGTACAGGTGACAATACAATGAGGCACTTACAGGGTCGCAGAGAACATCACTGTTCATGGGCAAGATATGTTCAATGCGGACAAAAGGCAGCAGAGGAGATAAGATCTCTTTCAACTCCTCCACGTCTAGGTCCCTCCGTTTCACCCCTCGCTTGTTCACGCTATGCGCTGTCCCACTCAATAAATTAGGCTCTGAAATAAAGTAACAGATTANGCCATAACGTTACACCATACTCAAGCAAGTGTTCCAATCTATAGGTGACAAATAACAAAAGGAGCTGAGGGACACAGGAATGCGGCAGACCATACGTCTACAGATGGCCACCATCATCGCCTTAGGACTCCACACGGCTACTCTTATGAAGCACAGATGAGTAGCAACCTAATTACTCTGTTACAATATCACATTTTTCNGTAGTACAGGGTAATATTGTCTTTTGTATGGTTTAGCCCACATTACTATNAGGCTTTACAGTCTGACTATTTCTGATCTCTAACGAGAGACACTTGCATTATTGTGGCATCTGAAGGACAATTTTCATGTATATACTTTGTTTTGCACTTTGTATAACCTTGATCTATTGTTACATCGTTGTTATATACACATTCTATCTAGCCTTACTCCCCTGATGATTAGGTATTGAAACTAGGCATGTCAAGTCGGGAGATATTTATGTATTTAGTGATTGATTGATTTTTTTGTAGGGTGAAACTAGGGCGAGTAACAAGCACGGGGTCACCCTTATCGGGGCGGCTACCCCGTTTTTGTAGTGTAGCAAGGGTTGGTAAGCATAAGGGATNGGAAAAGGGTTTATTAGGGCCTTGACAGGTATTACACCCCCCCTAATACACTCCTCCCCTTTGCTAATACCCATACCCCGCATTTAACGCTAATGCTATTCAATATTCTGCTGCTATCTAATACTTATATATTTATACACTATAAGTATTTATCTTAGGCTTNTTTTGAGCCAATTTTAATGTTGCTATTAAAAGTTACATTTTAGATTTTGCTTATGTATCAGGCTCCCTGTAGATCCCCTTGTTAATGTCTCTCAATGGTAAGGACATTTTTTGATCTACTGTTTGTTCACACTGAGGAGGGCATTTATAGAGTTCCATAACTTGAGATACTCTGAATGATTTAGAATTAAACCTCCTCTGTACATATGTGCGGACACAGTGCTATATAATGTTTGACATGGAGCGCCAGAATTTTTGACCATGACCAGTCACGAGGTCAGGTATTTTTAAAATGGAGGTCCTTTCAGATTTTGTTTCGGACTACGGGTTACATTGAGATTTAACCTATAATGCTCCATTCAGACTGTGCAGGATTCCTGAACGCAGCAGAGTCGGACTCTGCTTTTACCGGAAACCCCCCCCCTCCCCTTTTTTTTTTAGAAGGGTCCCAGACCCGGGGTTTTTATAATACCCTGTTCAGATTACGAGCAGAGAGCTGGTGCTTTTTTGACACCCAGCAATCACACGAGAACCCCGGCTTTTTGCTTGTGATTTGAACGGGGTATAAGTGGAAATTTTTTAGATGTTTCAGTTTCACTCAACCAGCACATATAAGGGAACTGATAACAGATTGACTTGCGTCAAGGTTCTTCCATAAACAAACACTGTATTTGTCTAGTAAGAAATAATCCCATTCAACTACTTCCACACAATAATATGACATGTTCATGGCTTTACTAATGCAACATTGCACTATANAATAAAGTATGTGATCCCAGCATAGTATCTCACCTCTGTCTGCAATCCTNTTCATCAGCTGGAATTCTCCCCATTTAATGATATATTTCAATATATCCTGCTCACTCGCCTGAAAAGCATTATCCAAAAAGGCAAAAAAAATTATTAGTAACAGGGCAGCTGAATGTAAGTAATTCTGAATATAAAGGATGTTTTTTTATTAATACAGTCTGAAAAAATATACAAATAAAAAAAA
>JABWIB010010916.1:10067-22556 GCA_016617825.1 Platyplectrum ornatum | reverse complement strand
GACAAGTGAAACAGTATTATCTTACTGNGCAAAACTAACTGTATTTGCAGTTGTTATACAAGCCAAGCAGAAGAGCAAAGAGCATAGTCAATGATTAATGTTTTGATAATCATTTTGAAGTGCAGCATTACAAAACTATGGAGCCATGTGCTGAAGGAAAATCAATTTCCTGGTCACTTCTTTTTATGTCACCTATTGCAAATCTCTTTTCCATAAAGACACTTTTATTGCAGGAAGAAATTGGGAATAAGAGGAGCTTGTNCATGTATGGAGGTAATGGGAATATTTGGTTTTGAATGAGTAGGGTTTTCTTAATTTGCCTATATCCACTAAAACACATTTTGAATTGACCCCGTATTATAGGAAATGCATATTGGCATTCTCATATGATTAAACAGTTTTATCAATTGTTGGAAATCATATTACTGTGTATGAGAAATATTTTTCCAGTACACAATACATACGAGATCACAAAATAGGCAGATTACAAGTATTAAGCCACTTCTTTATAAGAATTTTCATATACTGTATATTTGATTAGTTGTAATGGCTGCCACTCTGCCATCCTATAAGAGCTCCATATTGTTGATTGATCCTGCAGTTTATGTGGCCTTTCTGACAAATTGTTCCATCAGCCACACTATACAATTACCGGGTTAANTAGGCAAATAGTGGATGGTTGGTCCAATAACTGTATAGTATGTTNTTGTATCTAGTGTTAATGTAAATTACAGGTTGAATACATCTCCACCATTTAAAATTGAATTGGCCCCAGTTGGCTTACATGGGTCACCAAGACAGAGAGCTCAAGAAGTCGGAGAAGGAATAGTGGTGTTATGTACGTTTGAAAACCTGTATGGGAAGTGGGTTTGCCTTTCGGCAGGACTAATCCATGCATTGTAGGCAGGGAAAGGCATGCTAGTGGTCTCAGCAGGGCGGTGGTTTAATGATTCACACGAATNTGCTTCAGTAAGTTTGGTGGGAGTTCACTCTTCTAGACTGCTTTTAAAACCATCCATGCTTACAGAAATATATACACTGGATCCAGTTGCCTCTTACAAAATAGCCATTAAAAACAATGAAATCCACCAAGTCATGTATATGTGAATTATACATCTTAATACATATTGCTCTTCCCCAGTAGTTGTCGGCATTATTGCACTCAGTAATGTAGTTAGTAGTATTCTCATTGGACTATTATAAACAATTACCAATATGTCAAGAGCAATTGAAGTATAAATGAAACAATGCAAATGATTTCCAGTGACACATAAATGATCATTAACTGTTGTGAAAAAAGGCATTTATTTTCATATCCTTTCAAGGTCAGTCTGCTTTTATCTCAGACATGTAATGCAAAAGAAAATATTAATATTAATTAAAAAATGAAGTACGATGAAGACGCATTTGCTGTGGGTGGATCGGGCTTGACATGAAATCACTGTCTCAGCTCAGGTCCAGGGAGATTTGACAACTCCTCTGGGATACTGGGAGAACTGGCCAAAATGTTGGTGTGTTCCCCATTCAGGGATCAGCCATTGATGTCTCATCTTGTTTCAAACACAAAATACAGTTTTTCCTAGTATATNATTTCTGTTTTAATAACTTTTTTTAGACATAGTACTATACTGTGTCACGTATTGGTGATAAACAGCGAATTAAAGTGTCAGCACATTGTACGATACATTAGCAGAAGGAGAGTTTTGGTTTGTAATTTTGTGTTAACATTAAGGATGGTAGGAAACATAAAACCTGTCCCAGACATTCAAAGCTGCTATTTGATATAGATAAGCAAAATTTAGTTCCATAAATTACTTTGTAACACCAGGATAGCTAGTCTGAATTTACTTTCTTGTCTACCTTATCAAGTAAACTTTATGTTTCTATATAGTCGATAAACTTTTTATTTATTAGAAATAGTAATAGTAAATTACCTTTGGCTTCAACTGTCTCCGCAGCACATGATTAAATGATCAGGATTCTGCAGGGCGAATAAATAACAGTATCTGAGAAAAAAATCAGACATTACCAGAAAAGGATATTTTATGTTGACTGCCATAAATAATACAGATTGTCTCCTNTGCAAGTGCATGAGCAGAACTGTCTAACACTATGTAGTAGTGGTCACACCTCGGATAGTTACACCAGCGATTGAAACATATCTACGACATACTAAGTACAACAAATGACATTTATCATGAATATCAGGGCTCGAAGTGGGGGTGTATACGGGGGTATGACATACTGGCACTTCTCCCACTGATTTCAATTTCAACTCTCCATTGACTTCCATTAATTTCTATGTTCCCATACCGCCACTTCTGAATGTCCATACCCCCACTTCTAAATTTCCACTTCAACACTGATGAATATATATTATATATAGTTTTGTAACTCACCTGTACATTGGATCAAACACGTAGCATGGCCAAAGTGATATATTGGTATGATGTCCTATACACTTCTTCTGTCTTCTTTTCTTCTCCCTGAGATTTCAAATTGTGTGCGTACATGANGGGCCGAGTTCCAGGACATCTCCTTTCATACAAGAGATGCACCGAGTTTATGTAGCAATGCAATAAATAAAACTTCCAAGAAAGGTTGTGATCAGTAAGTACATTAAATCATTAATTTTAAAGGNCCAGAGGGGGTGGAATATTCTCAATAGATTAACTATTGAGGGGGACCCAAAGAACAATTTCTAAAACATATCTTGATATTGGCTAAACAATAAAATGTCATAGCTGCAACATTTACAAAAAAAAAAAATAACCAACAATTTATAAGCTAGCAATTTATGNTTTTTTCAACATGTTTAATGTAATTCTGAACTGTACAGAACTCCAGATAACGTGGTGGTATTGTTAGAGGAAGAGACAACAAACTCTATACACTGTGAAATTTGTTTTGCAGTTAGAGTACTTGGCACAAATANGCCAGTAGTAATCCCTGGATGGACCTGGTGGAATTCGAAAGCTAAAAAAAAAATAAATGAGCTGCCAGGGCTTGAAGCAAGTCATCTGGAGGGGGGCTTTGATATGTAAAGAGTAACCTTAAATCCTTAAAAGCAGAAATTCCTTTTAAACATAGACCCTTAGTCTTAAGCACCTTGTAAGACCTTCATCTGAGCTATAACATTCCATTGCAGGAAGCCCAATGGGACTGAACACAGAGAGAAAGTAACATTTTCTCTGCAATCGCACTGATTTGTATGGACAAAGACAAGAGTAGTATAACCTAGTTCATGTAATATGTACAATAAAAAGACTTTGATGGGTAGTATGTAGGATATGTAATTAGGGATCTCAGCACTAGGGAACATGACATACTGCATAACTTTGCCGAGATACAAAAGGGATATTACTGGTACATCAGAAAGTACCTGGCTGACAAGGTAAACAATTACTTTGCCGACATTCATACACTCAACAAAATTAGCATGCCTGTATATGAATATGGACAAAGATGGTGGCAATAGGGTGTGCTCCCAGCAACCCGAAGGTAAATAGTTTGGTGTAGTCANCAGTTAAATGGAAGTACATAGCCAAACCTTAAGACTAACCCTAACTGCAGCCTAATCTTAACACTAACCCTAATATTGTTACGTGTTACCGCCACACCCCGGTCGACTAAGAGGAAATCAACATCTTGCTGTGGTAATAGGAATCTATTAGAGAACAGGAAGGTAAGGGTTAGATTGTGGGGACCGGAGTGAAGATTAGGATAAGGCTTGGGGTGGAAGAAAAACTTCTGCCGATGCCGGGGATTTTACCGCCCCTTAGTTATAACAAGTAGTGTGCCAGGACGGCTTCTTTCTAAGATCCTGTGTTATTGCTGAATGCTTTCCAGGAACAACCCTGTCGAAATAGGGTTGTTCAGACCAATGAATAATATCCCTTCTGCAAAAGCAGGAAACTTGACCATATCTGCAATAATTAGACTGGTTAATATAAAATATAATACTACTTATTTATGCATTGGTTTTACATAAGGAAGTCTACAGATATTAATGATCAGTGGAGAATATGCTTGCAATCCATGCAGATTTCTTCCTAATAAAATGGTAAATGTTAGGGCTGCACCATTTGACTTTAGATCAGAAGCAGAAGAAGAGATCATTAGCATATTTGTATGGGATAACAGGAAATATTTATGCATTTGCAGCTGCCAGTTCAATATCAAANTCTCCTTTTGTGTCCATTTTTCCTCTCGGCTTTAAATGCTTCCAAAGGAAAAAAGAAATCTGTTTTCCTGTGTCACGTTAATATGGAAATGATTTCTTAATTACATTTGAATATTAACATGTTGCCTATCGCCCATGCTAAATGAACAGCCTGCTTTGCATTCTGAAGGAGGTAGGACAGAGAGTGCGGGAATAAACTGNCCTGATTAAAAATAAAAATTAAAAAAAATTAAACACATTAAAATGTGTTTCGGGAATTATTTAGTGCATCCCCTAATTGCTCTCATTGTCTCAGCGTTCCTTCAGAAGAGTTAAATCTCTCAGGAGATTTTAAACTGAACAAACAAGAAATCAAAGTACAGTAGGCAAGATAAAACCCGATTCATTTCCCATCGAAGTGATGCTGTAATAGGCATATTTACATGTGCTTGTACTATNCTTATGAACGCTGAAAGGGAATTTGCAGAATTTAACCCCCCCTTCCTCGCTCTATCCCACAATCTGGCAATTGTTTAAAGAGGAAATGTATAGCCGTTGTCCATAGCAACCAATTAGGTTTGTTCTAAATTTCAGGCATTGCTGGCAAATCTCCAGGAATTGGGCTTGAGGCAGTGATTTAAAGCAAATGTCTGCCTCAAGCCTCGAGTGGGACTAAGGATTGTAACCCTATGAATGTAAGCTTTAACTACACAGGATCAGGGCTTCAAATGTTATTTGAATAAATCACGGCTGAAGTCCCACTTCCATGCTGCCATTTCTTGTTTCTCCTAGAACGGTTGTTTTAACCCAACTAAGATTCTAGACATCTAGGCATCTAGGCACTGTTACCTGATTATCTGATTTGCTGTTATAGGCAGTACGTAGATGTTACACCACAGACTTTAATATCCTGTTTCTTTGTTTACCAATACTTTGGTTTTGATTGTATTCTCCTGTCTATATCCAATGGTTGTTGCTTACTGCTGCCTTGTAATGTATTCTGTAGTCTAATCTTAGCCTTGTATATTCATGNTCTCCACTGCTATTTGTATTTGACTTCTTTTATCTCAGTGATGTGGCTCTATGTAGTCAGTTGTACACCATGTTAATTATTATGGTTTGCCTATTGCACCTGTCTCAATGTCCTTTTTCCTTTGCCCTGTCGTTATACTTTGTATTTTTTTTATTCCAGGACCTGAGGCTGCCTTCCACACGTCTATCCTCCTAAGACCAGGGTCTAAATTTTCTAAACTACAGCATTAGGAAAGTGGAGATNTTGCCCATAGCAACCATTCAGAATCAGATTATGTAAAATTAAACTGAAAGCTTCAAGCTGATCGGATGCCATGGGCAACATGCTATGGGCAACACCCCCAGTCTCGCAGAATAATTACCTTTTCACTAGCAGAATGGTAGAACTTCTTTCCTCGGGTGCAAATCTACGGAAATATCTTATTACATCGGGATCAAGCTCTTAGGTTTTATTTACATTTAAAAGTAAATCTAGCAAGTAAAACTATTTGCACCATGCCATGCAGTGTTTAAATGTAAGCCTTCGCTCCACAGCTTTACTCTATAACACATGGCTAAAATAAAACTGCTGAGAGAAATCAGGCATTATCCTTCATCAAAAAACCCTTTGAAACATGACTTCTCAAGAGNGAAATTTATTCTCGCTTGGATTTGTTTCTAACACTAAATGAGTCTCTTGATGGGAATATTTTCTCACATATTTTAAGAGAAGAAGTCAACCAAGTAGAATGAGTGATAGAGAGAAACACATAAAAACGCTTTCTAGATAAAAAGATAAAATAAATATTCATAGTACTGTACAAGAACTAGTACTATGACGAATCCACAGTACATACACACAGATTAATAGGACAAAACATACCCGCATGCAGATAGCCCATTTACTTGCTACAAAGGGCGATGTATACGAGGTCAGTGAAAATACTTTAATCTTACAATAACATGTAGGTTTTTCTGTGCTTCTAGGATCAAAGTACACTGGGGGTTTTGGGGGTTTTGGTTAACTTTGGTTAAGTCAGTGATGGAAAGGCAGAGAGATGGTCTTTTGTTAACAAGGATAGGGGATGGTATTTAGGTTGAGGAATTTATAGGTAACATATGTATAGCTAACATAGGAGTATGTTCTCTCAGTTTGAGGTAGCAATGGGGGTAAGCACAGAAGGTTTTTGCACTGGCAGGTACCTGTGGAGTGGAAGCATCTCGATCTGAGAGCAGCACAACCCTTGTGGCAAGATCATCAACATCTTGAGTGTGGGTCCTATAGAAGGTCCCCTTCAAGGTTCTTGGGTGGTCAAGTTTGGTAGATGGACTNCTTTCTGTACGAACCAGACGTGGTCAAGGTGGTGGATAGCCTCCTGGAAAAGAAGTATGAGGTCAAGATGGATGACCTTCTGGTAACATTGTACTGCTGACCCCCCCTCCACCTGCTATTGGNCCACCTAGTTCCATTCAATGGACTTCAATCATTCAATCATTTCTAATATCTCTAAAATTCAAATCTTGCCCAACATAATAAATATCATGTTCCCTTTTTAAACCAAAATAACCAAATTATCTCATTATTTCATTAAGGTACGTGGTGCNTGGTATGCGGGGGGGCAGTATTTGTTATGTCTACGTTTATAGAGCATGCTTGGTGTTGCAGTTTCACAAATGTCCCGAGTCTATAGGCTAAATGCGTAGTATTTCAGAATTAGTCAAATATAAAAGGTCCTCTCCTCTTCGTATAACTTAGGTTTGGGGTTTTTTTTTTACTGCACATGTAACTTAACTATCTTGACTTTAATGTACTTAATTATCTCTACCTGTTTTACCTCCCCGTACATAGCACTCATCCCCATGCATTCAGACTAGCTAGACAAGAGCTTGCCTTAGGACAGATGATTGATTATTCATCTGACACAGAATATATTTGGTTTGCTTGAATTTTCTACCTCTACCAACTAATTTGCGAGCAGTTGTTTACCATTCATCAATTCTTTAATACACTGCTGTTCACATTTACTTCTACTATGAGTTATGTTGTGGCACGAGAAACCTTGTCACTAAGGCAGCAGATGAAACTATGAAATGCATAACACATCCGCACAAATGTAATCCACTTACTGCGTATTGGGGGGATATGATTAAGCTGCTCAGTTCATGGTTAGGGTCAGCAGATCAGTCAGACTTCTGGCATACAGCAGTTTAAGTGCATACAAATAAGCTGGACATAGTGCTTTCCAATTTATAGGACATAATTATTTTATTGGATAAAGGGGACTTACGCTTATCATATACTGCAGTGTTTATTGCACACAACAGAAGAGTGGAATTAGTTCTTTTACTTTTATCCTCAGACTTATGCCTCCTCTCTTTTGTGTATATATATATATATATATATATATATATATATATATATATATATTGCTGGAAACTTTTCTGGTAGAAAAAAAAATAATTGCTTTAAAGCTCTTAAATGTGTTAATAAAGTAAATGAATATACATTTAAATAACTGACTATAATGTTTACATGAGCAGGTAATTAATTTGTTAATTATGGTAAAGAAGTATTACAGAGATTAGATTCATCATAGAATCATCAGAGTAATTTTTCTAATTAATATGTATGGTGTGCAGTTAAAAATACAAGAGCTTGATTAACTTTTGTAATGAAGTCATTTAAGTCGTTCCATGATCAGATTTTCTTATAGCTTCATTTTATTTCATTGTAATGTATTTGAAATCAATTTTGTAAGTGGAACAGGAAGTTTTNTCATTGCACGGGATCAACCAGGTCCGCTGATACAAGGCTATTCTTAAAGAAAATGAAATACAATTTACATGCAATAATTATGATTATCAACTAATAGGGTACATCATTTTCTACACATTAAAGTAAAAAAAAAGTCTAAGGGGTATGCATGTGAGATTGCAGTGAGATTGGAAAGTGGGGAAGTTGCCCATAGCAACCAATCAGATTCAAGACTTTGAGACATGTAGATGATACAAGGGGTGAATCCCAACAGCCATCTAGCCTTTTATATACTGTTTAACTCTGCTTGTATACCTCACCTTTTACTTATATCTTTATATGCCATCAACAATGTTTATTCAGACAGTTCCTCCTTTAAACTAACTCCCTCACACATATATGTTCACGGGATTATCCTAAACCAGATATGACCTCTATGTTGCCATTATGTAGCATTTATAAACCAAGCTATAACAACACAGAGACATGTGTCCCCCCTCGGGTAGAGACTGGGGACCCATATTAGCAATACATGCACCCACATTAACACTTTCCTNTCCAGAATCACCACCCTTGGAATGTAGCACATGTAGCATTATTAGCAATACCGATCATAGATTTTCCTACAGGACCAGGTACCTGTAACAAAGCAGGTTAGAAAAAGACTAATTGGCATTAATTACCAGTGATCATTAATCATTCTGCCAAAGTCAGTCCCAAGCAACACATCGGCAGGTATATTGTCCGATATCCCCATTTCTCTCTTATCTGGTCACAAACAGCAACATTTATCCTATATACAGCAACAGTTCTGCTATAACACCGCTGTGACTGGACGGCATTCAATAAAAACCTTTTAATAATAATATTGTAAAGCGCTCCCATTAACTATAACCTTCATTTACAGTCAAGAATACTTTACATTTCATTTATAAAGTAAATTTACAAAAATGACTACCAAACAATTAAACAATATACATGGATACGTCATTTCAAAACGGAATCAGTTCAGTTCAAGTTCATCAAACGTCAAAACTGCCACAACAAAGGACATCTCATAGTTTACTTTTCTGGGTTTTTTTTTACTTTTTTTCTTTCAAAAAGTTTCTTTTCAGTTATGTAAATGAATAATCTCCCAAGAAAACACATCAACTTCAAATGCGAAAGTGTAAATGTGTTTTAATCAAGAAATGCCTGTCAGCTACAAGGCATAATGTTCACTGCAGTGAAAAGCTACAGCAGGAACAAAGAGTCTGGGCGATCTGACTGATGTGTGAATAAAGACCTCGCATTAGCTTTCAAATTTGGCCATGTTAACACCTTTGAAGAACCCCGGCTGGAGAGGGCATTATACTCAGAGGAAAGTTAGCCTGTATTAATTTTCAAATACCTTTACCATTTATCCTCAGCACGGGATATGAATAACCTGATATGCATGCTTTTTTTTTATAATTTTTAAATAAATTTAAATAAAACTAAGTTTTTTAGCAGTTTAGTTTATATTGGTATACAACACTTACTATAAAACAATACAAAAACAAGGAAACAAAATAAATAGTTTGCAGAATATTTCATACATAGGCATATTTAAAGCTAAAATTCAAGGCAGAGAGTTTACAAATAGTCAGAAAATTGAATATCTAGTTTAAGAGGGTACAACGCAAAGGATCAATTAGAAGAAGGCACTGATCACCAGTCTAATGAGTGCACACTTGTGCTAGTAGCGGTGGCCAGAGGTACAAAGGTGAATGCTGCTGAGTAGTAACCAGAATAAACACTGGAGACACAGCAGAACCCTTTAAACCAGTAGTACTCTATTACCACTTTTCCACCAAGAACCCAGGTTCAGACCTGGGTTTGTACCCTCAAACCTGGGTCACTTTACCNGGGTTTAATTTCTTGGGACCCTTTACTACCAAACTAAACCTAGGTCTATGTGAATAAACCTGGGTTTTCTTTGTCAGTGGAAAAGGGGTATAACAGTGCATGTTTTCCAGGTCTCCTGGCTGGAGCATAAGTGTGTTGATTACTGATAGGAGGTATTCATTATATCACTTTTAATTATTAAGAGGTCTGGAAAACATGCTCTGATATAGTTCCCTGACTGTAGGACCACTGCTTTAGACTGACGATGGATGAAAACACACAGCCAATGGGATCAGCGGAGCTGCTGCTGCCTAACCCAAGGATGGGCAACTTGTGACACACCAGTGCCTAAATTTACTAAGCAGGGGGCTTGGAAAAGTGGAGATTTTGCCCATAGCAACCAATCAGATTGGTCATACAATTTCATAAAAAGTATGAACTTATATAGTGATTTTTCTTCTCATACAAAATTGTGTANAACTGCAGTACCAAACCAGTTATACGAACTCAAAAATGTCCTATTGCTATATTTTCTGTAGAGGGTGATAAAACTGGAAAAACTTTATCTGCTATAATAAAGCAGAGGTTGTTTTGCTAAAAAGAAAACTAAAGGCCTGCGTTGTAAAGTTGTGTGTAATATATCAGGCACAGCTACTGAAATGTCCTGAAATGTCAGAAGTTGCCTGTGATTGATATGCTGTATATACTGGTTCATGGACTGTCCAATTATAAGTAACACAACATTACTACAGTTTACTTTAGCAATGCATTACTTTACTTTTTTTTAAGAACATTTTACGACAAGTAAGTTTACTTTAAGCAAAAATACAAACAAAGCCCCACTGTATGCTCCACTGCCACTTTAGCCTTTAAAACCTGTTATACCCCTTTTCCACTGACAAAAAAACCCAGGTTTATGTACATTAACCCAGTTTTTTTTGTTGCCAGAGGAAATGGGTTCCAAGAGAAAATACCCAGGTCTAGTGACCCATGTTTTTGCCCAGAACCAATACATGGTTTTTACTAGGATTTTCCCGGGTCGCTGCAGTGGAAAAGGGGTTTCCCTTTATAACTCTGGAAAAAACCCAGGTTCCCACTACAGTGGAAAATGGGTCTTTTTTGACCTGGGGAAAATGCAGGGTAAAAACCCAGGTCTGAACCTGGGGTTTTGGTNGAAAAGAGGTATTAGGGTTCTGGGTTTCATTAAACATTTCACCTCCAAAATTTGCTGTAACCTATATTTCTTTTGTTAAGCATCTCAACAGNTAATCCTTACTTCTGTTACAGCTAATAAATTCTTTGACAGCTTCTTATACACTGTCAGCAATTTAATTACTGTAGATTATTGTGTATCTGATTCTTACTAGGTTGTCTTAGAAACCAAACTTTATAAATTGATCTTTTATTTGAATTTTTTCCATGGTCTAATTATTGGATTTTATATTACTTNAAGTCTGACCTTGAGCTTTGACATCACTTTTATTCATCACANTATTTATATGTCCTTGGTCTGCCTGTTGTTTCTGTGCAGCATGATCTAGCTTATTATTTAGTATTCCAGCTTAGTAAATTTAGGGCAATATATCTGTCTTCCAAGAGATCNTGAAAGGCAGAAAAAGAAGACAGCATNAGGGCAGGAATTGACTTCACCTAGTCCTACCCTTTTAGTAGCAGTCAAATTTGCATGATCTTCATGTGATGGGGGATAATTTCATAGCAATGATGAACAAAATCATCAATATAACATCCAAATACGGGAAATTTTCATGAATATACATGAATATAGGAATATAACTGATTTCTGTCTATTTCTTTGCCGCATAATCTTTGACCAAGAGAAAGTGACAACATACTCTCATTTGGTCTAATAACCTTCTGTGTGCCTTTCCAACGATCACGTTGCTACTGTATATAACACTCCCTTCAGGCAAATCTTAAATAGAGGATGTCAATAGCTATATATTATCTGCAATCTATTCTGATTCTCATGATACCTATCTCTATATACATTTAAAGGAAATTGGATTGTTTGGGACTGATAATAAAGATTGTTTTTAAAAATGGTCCCTTATTTAATTGCTTTACATGTAGGCTGTTGCACTGTAAAAAAAAATATTTTATTTATTGCTATACATGTGGCAGAAAAATAAAATGTAATAATAAAAAAATGGTTGTTGTTAGAAATTATAAAATAAAATTCTAAAGGGTTCAAAGGACCCCAAATTTCTTATCTCCTCATGTTATATACATTTTATTTTTATATTCCACTCATTGGGACTTTTACAGCACCTAGTGTGTTTGTGCTTCAAATGGTTTAGTTATTTTTATTATTCGCTTATGATGTGTTTCATGTTTGTCCAGCAGCAGATTTTACATTCANCACTTGAATGGGTGTATACAGGACCGCCATCGGGGGGATGGGGGGCAAATGGGACTACTGTCCCGGGCCCGGACAGAGTGGGGTCCCGGCGCTGGTGGCATAACTCAGGACTGAGACGTAGTGTTGAGTATCAGAGGCTCACTATTCCCANTTGAAGGGCTCTTGACTTGAACTCCTTAGTAGTGGATCCGTCTCTGAAGGACAACGCAATGACATGACAAGGAAGGATGCAGTCATTCGTATTATGCCTAGGGGCAAACTGGCCCCTAAAAATGGCCCTGTGTTTGTCTATTACTGTACATGTTGAAATTAATT
>JABWIB010010915.1:0-12744 GCA_016617825.1 Platyplectrum ornatum | reverse complement strand
AGTCATTCATGAAACTTCGAAGTGTAAAATAGTGACGTCAGGCTGAATTCGAGGCGCGATTTCACAAAATCGAGGGTCCGAAGGCATAATTCGACGCGAATTCAGGGCGAATTCGCGCTCAGAAATCGGACCACATCGCGTTCGAATTTATTCGACCATCCAAATTCGAATCTTTGTGAATACGATAATTCGCGCCCCGGATCGAATTCAAAATCGAAGCGAATTGGTCCAATTTGTATTCGTGCTGACAATTCGACCCTTAGTAAATACCCCCCTTAGAGATTACCCTGAGAACACTGTGCCATCCACTTCTAACATTGTATATGCTTCAATTTTGACTGCCACTTCGACCACCATCCGGTATATAGGTGTATTAAAGAAACAAGGAAGAAACTGAAAATAATTAAGGATCTGTTAATTTCTGCCAATATGGAGCTGTCATAGTGAGACATTACTATAGGACATTTAACTCCTTATTGGGAGAGTTTTCTATTTTTTTGCTCTTGCTTATGCTATCGCTCTACCTTTTTTGTAGGAGCACCAGTGCTCGAATTGGGGGCGTATACGGGGATATGCCATGCCGGCACTTCTCCCACTGATGGAAAAATCTCCATTGCTTTCCATTATTTTCTGTGTTTCCATACCACAACTTCTGAATATCCATACCCCTACTTCTAAATTTCCACTGAGGAGCACCAAATACCCAGTATGGAATCAGGTCAAGTACCACTTTGTGTATCATGAAAATACATACCCACTACCAATATATAAGAATATTTACATTTTTTAGGATATAGAAATGTTTAACATTTTGTTAATATATGCATTTGATATTATGTCATTGCAGAGAATTTCTGGAAATATGGTGCTGTTTATTAACTGTATCAATTAATATAACATTAATGTAACTATGGAAGTTGGTTTACTAGTTATCAGTGTACTAGGGGCCAAATAATGCTACTAAGCACTCTATGGAGTTCATTGTTTTGTGAACTTACATCTTACTTAGATTAAAAAATAGTTTGTCTAATAGTTGAGTCATCCCTCATTGTGGTGTGTTTAGGGTAGCACTGTAAACTATTCAGGTCAGATTCTGTAAAGAATTTTCAATTACAGTAAGTGCATGTATTGCTGTAGCTACACAATACAGATTCCATATTCCCACAAGGTGAAATACATTTATTTCTTAATTTTATTTAAATATTTTGTTCATCTGCGATTGTTCCTAACTAACCAAATACCCTTGCTTTTTAAATGAAATGTTTTCAATGTTGTACATCATTGAACAAAATGTTTGTACATGCAATGGTGATTGCGACAACGTAGCTTGTATAGAACTAGTCTACAGTATTCTAGAACAAGCTAGTTACATACATTGACAATAATTGGTTGTTATGAGAGTGAATTCCGAGGTAGCTATCTATAATAACAGCTGTGCCTCCGGCAGAATAATCATGGTCTCTTCTTCTTATGAAGGCTTGCAGTGAAATCTTTTATATGAACACCCATATGCTCCAGTGATATCCAGTTAACAGACACACACACAGGTGCTTAATACGACAGCAATCCACTGTTGATTAAACGTGGTACTAAAGGAAGATAACTATTAAAGTTTAATTGCTGAAACACAAGAATGACCGGCCCAGGGTGCAATTGTTCCCTTTGCCAAGCATTCCATGACAACAGCTGTCAAAGGTGCCAAATGTCATTTTTTTTACTCTACAAAGGTTCTAATTAAGAATAGAAACTCCTAGCAACATTATTAAAACAATTCTAAACAAGCTCTACTGATGAAGTGAGACTCATTTCCGATTTTTTGGTCCAAAGTGTTGCTGTTACCATTGCTGTCGGGGTAAGAATGTTAGCTATGTCATTTTTACATTGTTAGGTGAATCAAACTCTTTAGAGATAAACAAACCTTTAACATTGTTTGAGATGTGACAGTCCTAATGAGTTCACACAAGAATTATGTAAACATTATTAAGTGTAATAAACGCGTGTCAGCAGGCAATCCCGTCGAACTGTTTATGAAAGCAACATGAACACTTTATTAATAATGTCTTTTTAACTTTATGCAGAGGGTGTAAAAAGCCCTTGGCTTTGCTGCGGCTTCGATGGAAAATCGTTACATGATAAAAGATGAGCCTGAGCAGTGGAGCCATCGTTGTACTGTACTCTCTCATTCATAAACGCTCTGTACTGGAGGAAATAGCAGGAAGTCTGCCAACATTTCCCATTTAATTATTCTGCTGCCAGATCTTCACTTCTCGTTGCAACTTCCTGAGGCAACATCTGGTGGCTATAAGAACAATAAAGCAAATAAATAAAAAGGCATAAAAAATTAACATCCACGTTAATATTTTTTTACGGTTCTTTCAATGAATCATTCCTTAGGATATAAAGCGGCAGAATAGTGTGCATAATTTGGAGAGGAGGCTCATAATGTGGTATAAATTGAACAATATTATTATTCAAGTGTTCGTTTAAATAGTTTTTCTTTAAGGTTCAGTCTCCATTTAGACACAGTTGCTGATGTAATAAATATCTCAAACTTCTTATTCAAAATTAAGAAAGCCACTTGTGTCAATGGCAATAGCTCCTGGATAAGTGAAGTGTGTACAGCTGGGAAGACCTTCGAGTTTCCATGGAGTTACCTAGCACAGTAAGAGCTTTGTGCCTTCCTTATTGTTGTGTGACAGGCATTATGATACATTATTTTATTGCTTGATTCTTCCGTCAGCTGGTGCAAATGTCTCTTTTTCCTGTGAATTTGCTCATCTCTCCCTACAAACCCATGTGCTCTGCACTGAAGAGAATCAAGGACTTCATTTACTAAAAGAAGGTTGATCATTATAGTAACCAAAATCTCCTTGTTGCGGGTCTGCCAACATATACCGCAGGATTTACTAATATTTACATGTCCTGCAAGGTCCCACAATGGTCTGCAATTGATTTCTTAAATTCCCATGTCCCAGATTGAAAACTGTATGTGCCGTCACTTCAGATCCAGTCACTAGATCGTCTCCCAAGTCAATTCATTTCTTACTCTTTTTTTTCTGTTAATGAACTAATTCATTAATTTTTTTCGCCTGACACCCTTAGCATTGCTCAGTGTTCATATGAACAAGAAAAAACAGTGTTTTCTGTTATCCCCAATAACAGGTATTAGAGGGAGGAAAATGGAGGTCTAGGGGGAGAATGCTGGCATTCTTCAGGCGTTATTATTACCCTTGACGTTTAGTGAGAATCTCTGCTCCGAGGGTTAGTAAATACAAAGATTAGCTGGTCCGCATTCAGCAGAGAGGGACAGCAATCATTGTGGTCCTGCTAAATGTAATAGAAAGTACTAAATGGACCATTCAATCACACCTATAAACTTATTGTGCTACTCTATTGCTAGAGTGTGTATGTTCCCACAAGCTTTATCTTAGTGACAAATAAGTTCACTTACAGTTGCACTTTAGTCAACTTGCAAGTTGGCTACTCACTAGAGTGTTTATTGGTTTGATCATATCAGGTGATCGGATCAATTATCTCTGTAGTGTGTGGGCAAGTTGGTATTTCTTCAAGCAGTGACAATAGGTTATCTGCATGGGTCTCTTGCCAGATTTATTGTTTCCAGTGGAATCTCTGTTATCAAAATTGATAACTTGTTCGCAGCCAGCTTAAGTATAAGTACATAGATAACCCAACTTTACTGTCACATATAGAATTAATTTATTTGCTTTCTTTTGGTTTAAAACTGGAATATTTGCCAGAATTTTTAACTACTTCTCATACCTAACTTTTATGCCAGTGCAAATCACATAAATGAAATGTCATGGTCACAGACAGGGGCCCTGAAGGTAGCACAGCTTTACAGCTTGGGGATTGTCCCAATCTTCTGAATGGACTCTGGACTGACGAGACGTCAGCTGGACTGACGAGATGAATGTTCAATAGCACTTCTTTCATTGGCACCAGTGCTCTGTAGTTATATGTAGATATAAAATCCAGAGCCATCAATCCCATTGAGCACACTGGGCAGCTCCTCCACAAGTCTAGGAGTCTTTGAGTACTCCTGCCCGGTCCCAGCAGTCATGGCATTTTGGGATTGACTACACTGGCCCACCCCCAAGTGCTGCCACATCCCCACAGTGCTAATAATCTAATTGGTTCCATTGATTTAGGGGAATATTCCTGTGATATGTGTGAGGAGACAGCTCTTTGTACACAGTACTTCTCTAATATGTGTGTGTACAGTAGATGTCCAGGGGTGTATTGAGAAATTAAGTTGGCCCTGGGAAAAAATTTCTAAAGTGACCTCATGTGGGCAGGGCTTCCATGAAAGTAAAGCAGGAATATTATGTACATTTAGAAATATATACATAAGTACCGATTTATTTCTGGCCGCCCCATGCCTGTGGATCTCACCCTGAACAGCATCACTCCATGTTCAGCTTCCAAGGGAAGTTACCAGAGGGCAGTCTCAGCCATTGCTTAATAGCCACAATGGGCACTGGCAACTGACAGCTGATCAGCTGCTGTGCACTTCTTGGTCACACACACCCTAGTACACATACAGAGGTGTAGCTTGGATTAATGGTGCCTGGAACAGGAGAATGCTTTGGCACCCCCAATCTACACTTCATAGGGCCTGATTCAATTGGCCGCAACGCGTGTTTATCATGTTGTTTTTAGCTGTGTCTCATAGAGCCGCATATAAACCGTTTACATGACCACGGGAAAAAGCACTCCACAATTTTTCCCATCGACGCAGCCAATTGAATCGGGCCCATAGTGTAGTGTGCTAGGGACTGACTGTAAAGAAGTGTTTTTAACTTACATGAATATTGATTTTCTCTTATTTTCGCATGTCACGCTGAAAGTCTATGGAGAGAATGGAGATTGAAAGAAGTCTCCATTACACTTCTACTGAAATACACACCTACCCCTGCCCTCCATTACACATATTCATTCCAGCCTTGCCCCCTCATGACACATCTCCCTCCTTGTAACCAATACAAGCCACACTTATATTATACATCTCCCTCCCTGACCCCTTATATATCTCCCTCCCTGAACCTCTTATATTATACATCTCCCTCCCTGCCTCCTGGTATTATACATCTCCCTCCGTGCCCCCTTTATGGTATTCCTCTCTCCCTGACCCCCCCCCCTTATAACTTCACCCACTGATGGCAGAAAAGGGTGCAGGTTCCCATCAGCTACCATACAGTGGGTTAAATTAGGGTTTAACACTTAACTTTATTCTATTCAGCTGATCATACTTAACACTTAGTATATTTACTAAGCAGTGAGATTGGAAATTGGGGATGTTGGCCATAGCAACCAATCAGATTCAAGCTCTCAGTTTCATTTTACACTCTGGAGAATGTGAACTCAAATCTTATTGGTTGCTATGGGCAACATCCCTACTTTTCAATTACTGTAATCTCACCGCTTAGTAAATATACACCTTCATCTGCAGAGGGACATCAGCAGTAGTACTCAGCTCTAAAGAGTCCTGCTAGGAGCTGAGAATCATTGTGGATGGCTTCCTCCAACAGCTACTGGATTTCCATCATTGACCCACCTGATACACATGATACATATTATAATGAGTAATGAGTACATGAGTAAATATATTAATTGAATGAACATGAGTAAATATATGAATTGATTTTTTGGAAACTTTTGGAAATTTTTGAAGACCAGGTTTTATAATAAACCTTTTATTACCACAGCAAGAACATCAGGGAGAGATTGCTTTGAATCTGAAAAATTATTTTATATTACAAATACAGAGGGAAAAAGGGTATTTCTTATAAACAAATCATGTCTTCTTTTAGCAATGTAGGTGAAGAAGTAGATTAACTCTCATTTGCATGACTGCTCCCTCTGACAAATCTAGGTCATAATGAGATTAATCACACCAAAAGGGTGCAATGTTGCATTATTTACATACATACAATGCAGTCAATAATGGAGCTCACCCTCAACTAGATTATGTTTAAAATAATTACTAATTATATTTTGGAGTGTCCCAATTCCACAGAACCTTAACTAAATTATATGAATTTTACTGTGCCTAAATTATGGAGTCTTCCATATTAAAGTCATGTAGTGAGGCTTTTGTTACATTAAATATTGAACACATCATTTGCATTTGTATTTCAGCTTGGAGTGTTTGGCTGGTAGAGCACAGTATACTTGCCAGAGCTGTAGGCACTGCTTTAAAATCCAAGGTCAGTCCTCAAATCAGCCGTACATTCTGGATTAATCTGTGCTGTGATTCATATACATGCTCAGCAACTAAACTGAGGGAGACATTCCATATGGCTTTAAATATGTTTTTCCTTGTTTGGGTTCATAAAGAAAGCATTAATATGCCTCAAATGAAACTGTAAAACTACACAATTTAAAGGCTTAAACAGTCGCACGTTCACTATCAATAGTACTAGGTGCCTGTAAAAGAATCAGCCTTTTGCCCCAACTACACCAACCACAGCACATTCAAAGGCACATTCGTGATTGATCAATTGCGCCACTTTTTTGCTTTACTTTAAGAATCTTCTATAGAATGTAATTATTATTATTATTATTATTATTAATAAAAATAATAATAATAACAACCATAATACTAGTTAAGAATATTTATTAAGAATGATAATTATTTCATCAATAAAACCAATTATTTTACAATATATTATTGTTTTATTTTTATTAATAAAAAAGCTGATTACTTCTATTTTAAAAGCAGGTCATTCAGTGATGGGTGTGTAATGTGTTATTCTTTGTAAGATCTGAATTCAAGAATAAATCAAGCCCTTCAAACATAAAGATCTATTCAGTTTAGATATTTTCTTTTTGATTTGATTTACTCTAATACAAACTTTACGTAATATATTTTACCCAACAGCAGTTTTCATTTTGAATAGTTTTTCCACGTATTTTTCAGGCTTCAGATCTTTTTCATGTCATCATGTTTTGCATGCTGTGCTTCAAACAGAGAGAGCTGTGGCAGAGCACTCCTCCAATTCACACTAGGTTAACATTTTACACTAATGTAATTCCCCCCTGCCTCCAGTTCACAAGACCTCAATACACATATTAAAATCACAATGCCAAGTTCATTATGACAAGAATCCTTTTCTCAATCCACCCTATATGAGCCCCCTCTCTTTAGAGCCTCCCTCACTAAATGAACCCTCTTCCTAGTTCACACTTATTTTTCCCCTCTCTCCAATTTTCCCTACATCATACACCATCACTTCATAACATAACTTACTTTACCCACTTGACTTTAAATTTAACCCCTTCCTCTTTTTTTTCTTTAAATTAACTCTACATCCAGCCCACAGTTAACACTAAGTGAATTTCCCTCCATGTTGACCTCCGCAGGTCTGGTGTCCTAAGCCCCAAATGTGGCTAACAGTAGTGGCAGATCCGCCTACAAGATATTTCAGTGCTTGACAAATACAATTTGCCATAGCTACTAGAACTCATGACCTATGACTGGATTGACTCTAAGTAGAAACCGCTGCTTTTTCCAACCGGTGAGGTCAATCCAGCGTAATCGGTGTGGTCAAACAATGTCCCCCTTCTTCCCTATTCATCAGTTGACTGTGCCTGAAATGTTTACAGCGAGCAAGGGATTAGTGGTAATGGGAGACCTCCTTCTGAGGAAACACTGCAGGTACATTTTCCCCCAACGTCATTAGGCAGGTTATAGTTCAAGTTTATTCTGAAAAATATTCCACTCCAGGCTTTAACACTTAAAGTCTTATTTGTATGTTTATTATTTTTGATGTAGTATTTCTCCTTTTCTTTTCTCTTCCTATATGTGTGTGTTCAAATCTCTCCTTCATGTGTCTCCCAGAGTAGTTCTCTGGGAGTTCTGAGAGACACATGAAGGAGGAGATAAAGAAAATACAAAAGGAGAAAGGAGCTGCTGAGGAGCGAAGGTCCGGGATCAAGGGGACGCCCACAGGAGTACCGTTACATGTTTAAAAGTTCAAGAAACATATCTTGTGAGTGTATAGAGAATTTTTCTTGTTGGGGTTATCTGCAGGTTTCACTATGTGGGCTATCTTTCTCGAAGATTGAGAGTCACGGAGGAGCGGTACCTGTGGAAGCGATACCCCTGATCAAACTCGTACCTACGTGGGGATTATATGGATACAAACCAAGGATGGAAAATGTCTTCTTATCTCTCTCTATCTCTCTCTCTTTCTATATATATATATATATATATATATATATATATATATACCTACAGAGGAGATATTTGAACACATACATATAGGAAAAAAAAATTAAAAGGAGAAATAATACATCAAAAATAATAAACATAGGAGTAAGACTTTAAGTGTTAAAGCCTGGACTTTGGAGTGGACTCTTTTTCAGAATAAATTTGAACTATATATCTGAACTCTCTTCTAAAATATATCCGAACCCTATAATTAAATTAATTTCCGCAATAGTGCTTGTCACCCCTATTCCATTTATTTTTCACAATTTTTATGAGTATGATGAAAATAGGTGGAGGTGAGCAATTACTGCATAGCACAGACGGCACAACATATCCCGTTGTATTATTTAATAATATTAATAATAGAAGTAAAAGTGTCACTTATACTTTCTATTTTAACTCTCGAATCTATTTGGTTTTTCTGAAGAAGTCACTTGAACTTGCACTTTCTTGAAGCAGAGGAGGCTCAAAGATGGCAGGAACCAATAACTGGAAATGAGTGTTCAGTAACAGGTGGAAGCTCTCAAATGGCAGGAAGCTCTAGCTTGAAACAAGTGTATGATAACAGGCAAATGTTCTGAGAAGACAGGTAAAAGTGTACGCTAAGAGGTAACTGCTCTGAAAAGGCAGTAACAGGGAAATGCTTTGGGATAACAGGAACATGAAAGGTGCAAAGGATGGTGTAGTATATCTGCAATTGGAGAGCGTGTGAAGTGTTGTGGAGGCACTTCTCACTGTAACGCACTTCTCCTTTCAGGTTTTCTCAGAGAGTATAGGATTAGATGAGCTGTTTTTAAAAAGGATGCTCAGGGTTAAACGAAAATAATGATTGTAGGGAAGGACCTAACCACATAATAATAAATATTAAAGTAAAAACATTTACATATTTGTTTTAATGCAAATATTTTATATCGACCTTCATAGGAAAGTATATAATTATACATAAAGGGTAAGAACTATTCATGTATTCTATTATACAAATCTATTCAGGTATCCAATGTAGAATAATGCAATTCAACAGAACTAAAAATTCGCTCTGATTAATTGACCTTCATATTTTATTCTTTCAAAATTGAAACTGTGTTAATTAAAGCAATCCAGATACCATTAAAGAACAACCTACCTCACATTTAAAAGGATTGATGTTAGCAACTTAGTGCGAGGAATCATTAGCACATTGCAGGTAGTAGGTCTTATCCTATTAATATTGTTGCACATATATCCGCCATATAGCAAAATTCAAAAATAATTTTTAAAGGCAATATAGTTTTACTCATTTAGGAAAAAAGATATCAGGGTACAGAGAATATCTACAAGGCAGATGTAGCATGTACTCAATAATAAATGCTATCTAGTGCCACCATGTATAAATATAACAAGATGCAGACCATTATTGTATAGCACAATAGAGTGCATATTCTTCAAATACAAACATTAATAATATATTAAAGGCCAAACACCAATAGAAATAGCTCTATGTACTTTTAAATAAAAAAAAACTAGAAGTTACTTAATTCTTAGTTTAGTTCTATAACTTAGGTGTCAGGGTGTCTAGTGCTTAGCTTTCTTGTCTTTCTGTCAACATAATGGGCATCACAACAGCGTGAAATTAGGTAAATAACTTATGTACTTTTACAGTCCCATTTCATTTTACATTTTAAGTGGTGAATTGTGAGTGGTGACCTTGATGTTTAAGGGGTAACCAAGTGATGTCTTGAGTCTATATTGACCTTTTTAAAGTAACTGTGAACTAAATAGTGAATATATTTTTTGAATCTCCATTAATATATAGTGCTAATTTCTGATCTTATTTAAGAAATGAATATAGTTTCCTAATTGCTTGTTAATATAAGTTGAATTGTGAGATAAATGAAGATGTGCCAAATTCTAACCTATGTATTTTTGTGCTTATTAATGAGTAGTTAATGTGTTGTTGAATACGACAAATATTGTGATGTTCAAAATGGGCCTTTTTTAGGTTGGCATAGCTTGGGGAGAACCTGGTTTCCAGGACAATACCTTTGCACTGTAAATAATATATATCATTGAAAATGAAAAAGTATACTGTAGAATAGATATAATAGAATTCATGATATTTATATTTGTATCTTCAGAAAAACATTGGCTGTATTTCTTTTATAAAATAATTCAACTCTTTTTGTTATTCTGTTTATTAGAAGTTCTATAAAGTGAATTTAAATATAAAGACATTACAAAGAGATATTTACATTAAAAAGCACAAATTTAGTAAAGTGAAATTGACAATGACACAAATACACAAGTTGTGAGTTTAAGAGTCTTGCAAACATTATTCAATATATGAGAAACTTGGGGTAAATGTTTGGGGTAAAATCTGGCAACTCAAAAGTTTAGCCTAACCCCTTAATGGCGCGGTCTATTTGGGGCCAAAAGATGCAGCCCTATTTTTTCAAATCTGACATGTGTCACTTGTGGGAATAACTTTTTAATGCTTTTACTTATTCTGAGATAGTTTTTTCTGTAACACATTGTACTTTAAGTAAGTGGTAAATTTTGGTTTCTACTGTTGGTGTTTATTCGTGAAAAATGAGCAAATGTCATGAAAAATTTGAAAATTACATGGTTACCATCTAAGCTCAGGATCTCAATTGTTGTCACTACTCACAATGTACCACTTGTAAAGTCACAGATAAATGTAATCACACAACCTAATAACAAAAAGGAGTTTAAAATGAAAATATATTAACTGTAAATGTACCTAATTTCACATTGTTGTTGTGTGCAGTATATGTACAGATGATGCTCAGCACTAGATTAATAAAACATAGTTAGACATCCTTAGAGAGAATCAACTTCATATGCACTTGAAGTTTCACGTCATATTCACAAGGTACATAATGGATATGTAAAACGATTACCCTAAAGGGAAAATAAAAGAAAAACACAACTGCTACAGGAGGCTGTCGCTTTTCTCTACTTGCCAGAAGGGAGGCCTTCAGAATTTATTTCCTAGACACCCTGACACCTATGGGATTAAGTGAAACTCTAAAATTAAACCACTTTCTAATGATTGCTTTAAAGGTGCATGGAGCTTTTTTCGTTGATGTTGGCATTAAATATATTATATTTGTATTTGAAGAATACCTCAATCATCAACTAATGTCTGCATCTATTCTCATAGCATTTATTATTGAGTACATTGCTATATCTGTCTTTTTTATATTCTGCGATTGAAATGTCGACCCAATGTAAGAAGACTCCTGAGTGCTCCTTCTACACTTTTTTATCAGTTGATCTACTAGAGTATTCCATGTATTGTTTTGTTCCCTCTGTGACCATGGAACATCCTATATTATCCTTGGTTTACCATTATCTATACTTATACTTTTATTATTTTACACTTTTGCACTAGTGTAAGTGACTAATTTTTTAAAGATTTGAAGTACAATAACCATCATTTAAAGTATAGAGCTGCACTTGGTATATAATGGTGTCAGAGGAAGGCGAAAAACATTGGAGATTTATATGATGTTAAGAAGGGTATTAGTATTGGCTTCCGGGCCAACAATTTATGAACTGTTTGTTTGCTGCCGTGGTAAAAGTGTACCATGCATGGCAAAATGGAATTATCCCTTATCAGTAATTTGACAAGTGTGGTGCACCACAGGCCATAGATGACAGATTTGAATGACATGCAGAGATCTATTTGGGTGAATAGACATGCAATCAACTGACTACTCAGATGAACAAAGGGGCTACCAAATGTGTATCCTCAATGACAGTTCAGTGAACACAGCTGTGTATGGGGCTCTGCAGCAGATGGCTGGTTAATGCATGTTGATGGCTGTTTATTGGCAATGAATGCTGGAATTTGAATGTCAGTACCACAACTGGATGTCCACTGGATGAGTGGTGATGGGTGGCTTTTTACCATGAATCACGTTTTATGCTGCATTGCACCGATGGACTTTAGCATATGTGGCGTGAAACAACACAAAACAAACACAACAATTGTGGGAAGGGTCCAAGCTGGAGAAGGAGGCATTATGGTATGGTATGTTTTCATGGCATTCCCTGGGTGCACTCATGATTGTGGAAGGCAAGATGTGATGTCATACAGTGTACGTACATGGTTTTCTGTAGTCTCTGGACCTAAACTCATTCGAGAATCTGTGGGACCACCTTGGGTTGTTCCTGTCATGGATCCTCAACCGGGTAACATAGGCAGTGTCGCCTATGATGTTACCCATGAGACAAAACTTAAAATGTAATCCCCTGATTCTGAAGATTTTAGTGGGGATAGGGTTTAGTCTTACCTGCATTCTTCCTTGTTGGAATTAGCTGCTTTGGGGTCACGCGGTGCCGACATAATCATGGCATCACCTGGGGGGCTCTGCTGGGAAGATCGACAAAGGCACATTTGTTATTTTTCTTTCTATTTTGGAAATAAATATTTATTTCCACAACCCATTCACACAGTACACAGTCCATTCACACTGTACACAGTATATACTCACAGTACACAGCCCATT
>JABWIB010010911.1:7124-18522 GCA_016617825.1 Platyplectrum ornatum | reverse complement strand
TGTCTACATACACTGCTTGTCTTGTTCATATGGAGATGCAACGTTGATATTGGTCACTGTGCCAGAAATCCAATACAGCATAGTTTAACCACCAATGAATACTAAACACTGTAGTTACAATTAGTAAAAATCTTACCAAAGACATTTTAAAAAAATGTACTTGAGCTCCAGATGCATCAATGGCAATGTAGACTGAATTATCTGCTACAACTAAGGCAACAAATGTAACAAAAAGTGCCACTACTTCACTATGTTATTTGTGAAACTGCTANTATAAAACATGATTATTCATAATTTTTTGCCAGCCATTCCGACTGTTTACCTGCCTTGTGTAGTCATGTAAAATTAGGCACAAAGATAAGTTGTTACAGGACAAATGCTGGAGTGGTTCTGCTTCAGTGATTCAACAACTCCATACTGCTCCCTGGTGGACAAGTGTCAAATAACCGTCAAAGGTTGTATTATCGAAAGAGCATGAACATTGNTGAACAATGTTCCTATTTACATAGACTTTCTTTGTACAGCAGGATATGATTGTATTTGAGCCAAATGTATGCACACAAAATCCGTCACCTAATGTTAAATATAGAAACCATGAGATGATCTTTCATATTTACTTAAACTCAGCTGCGCACAAGTTGTTAAGCTTATGTCAGGCAAGATGTTGCACAATACAACTTTATCTGCTTTCCTTTTACAATTTAGCTCGTCGTCCAAAACAACAAAAATGCCAACTGAGCTCTGGGCATCTTTTACCATCANTAACCAACTGCTTATTGGAACAGGATTTAAAGAAATGACTTGTACTACTTGCNTCATTAAGAAATATTTGAAATAACCGGTTGTACTCCTGACATCTTCTAAATAAATACTTAAAAAAAAAAAGAAATATTTGAAATAAATGAAGATTTTGTAACAAGCTGTTAAAACTCATGATATACAATCTTCTTCAATTATTTTGGATTTTAGCTTGCAAGACTATTTTAATATATGTAATGATGTTAAGATTANATAAATTTTGCACTTTAGACATAATATAAGTAGCAGTGAAATACAGCAAATGGAGTGAGAGAGAGATCACTGCGTGATATTAAATTATAATGTCATTCAGCACAGAAAATAATTCATATGTGATTTTGTTCCTGCACATTTATTAAGGATTTTTCTGTGGTATAATGGAAAAAGAGCTTAATCTTGCTTAAACACGTTTCCCTTTCTCACAGGTGAACCAGGNAAACCAAGCTATGGTCGAAATGGCCGGGACGGTGAGAGAGGCCCACCAGGCCCCGCTGGACAACCCGGAATCCCCGGACCCCCAGGTTCTGCTGGCCCAGCAGGATTCTGTGACCCATCTTCTTGCAGTCTTCAGGCCATTGCTGCTCCCCAGTCTGCCAAAGATTCAAATATGAAAGGGCCTTGAACGATTAATATCATGGTACTGCCTGCACTCACAAGCAACATCATAGAATGGAATGAAGAGGAGAGATGATAAACAAGACTCTTTTTTTTTCTTTGGAAGCAGCAGACATTAACATACTGTGACATTCCTAATGACCAAATTCAGAAATAAAGATGGTGCTTATAAAAACAATCAATGAAGACCTCTANAAGAAACTTCCCCCCAAAATTACCTAATTATCGTTTTTACTTNCAGCTTTCCCAGTAAAAAGGTAAATTCCATGGATGAAGAAATGCCTTGTNTTTACCTCACGTTTTAATATTATTTGTGTATTAGCCCTCTGACTAAATAAAAGTATACAACAATACATATGGTATACATTTAAAANTGCACAAAATAAGCAACACTCAACTGCAAGTAAACCAACAAGTAGAAAATCTCTGAAACGCAGTTGCGAGGTGAAAGAAGCCAGCCCATAAGATAGGAACGGTATTCTTGTGTCTTTTACTAGTCCACTGTGTGTTATGCATTAGTTCACTGTATATTAATGTGTATAAAATGGAGGGAAATGGGTCATGTGAAAATGTGGTACACTGAGTACACACCATATGCTGTAAATCTCTGTAAATGTGCTATGGGTATTTCTGACAGCCAATACGTCTTGAAGTTTGCATTCTAATTAAAGATGAACTGACATTTTTTTTTCTTTTAGCTTACATTGTCTTTAAGCATTGTGGGTATGAAACCTTTATTAACTGACACCTCCTCCGTGTGACATCCACTCTGATGAAAGCAATAACAGATTTTAATCTTCAGAAATAAAAATGTTTTATAACTGAGAATATTTATTTTCAAGTGGCATCCCTGGTTGTATGAGCAAAAGATAAGGAAGAAATAAATTCTGTTTCGTAACCCTGTGCATTTTTTCAATGTATGACTGAATGAAGTTTAATGAAGAAACTGAACTGGACCCCTGAGGAGACATCTGCCTTTCAGTTTCAAACGTTTATTCTCTAAATGAGATAAATTCAAAGTTTAGCTGAATGCTTAATTTATAATATGTTATATAGAAACTACAGGGGGTTATATATCAAAGTAATGGCATTAACTTTAATTAACGTTAGGAGACCCATTATAAACATATGGTAGATTGTCTGATGCCAGTCTTCTTTTTCATTCTCAATTAGCTTTGGGTGATTTGCGGGTGGTTATAAAGATCAATAGTGGATATAAGAAATAATAGAACTTCTTTACTATAAAGTGTCTGTCTGATCTAAAATAGTGATATGGCCAAATTGTGTGACGTTTTGAATTTAATACAAATCCAGATAGAACTGCTCTATATAATTGCAAAAATAGATTTTGATATTGTTAATTTGATCATAGGGGAAATTTGTAAATGACAAATGGCCAATCACTACTTAAGGGCCCCAAATAATTAATACACTTAATTAATACTGTGCTAGTATTAATCTGCCAAATATTATCAAATATTATAACTATATGGGAACTTTATTATGGGAATATTTTTATGAAGTGCTACGATAATGTATATCACCAATTCAGTTGTCGCATTTGAAAAGTACAACCCTTGATTGGTGTACTTATATAATCCAGGCATGCGGAAATATATTTTGGTGACACATAAAATTACTGTAATTTGTAATATTGTGGAATGCTCCAAGGCTGCAGCTGGTATTCAATGACCAAACAACAATTCTATGAATCATACATTATATAAGCAGTCTCGGTGTGATATAATTAGAAGCAGATGTGAATTAATTAGCTTAAAAGATTAGTTAAGAGTTATAAAATAGAACAATGTAGCACATCTGAAAGTTCCACATAGCCTATGAATTACAGATGGAGTCCCATAATTAACCTTTATTTTCCCCCACAATAGGGCTCTGTATCAGTTCATTTTTCAGTTGGAAGGGGGGAATGAAGATAAAATTTCATTTTTGCCTTCCTTGGTTGCCAACTGTTTACTCTTCTTTGTTGTCCCTAGTGTTTGTGTGTATTTGGAAATTTGGGCCAGATCCTTAAGTTGATTCTGCTCCCTATGGGAGGAAACCAGTCCCCATATGAAAGGGAAACCAGAGACATGACCCTACTTTAAATCATCTGCACCACTTTTGTTTAAATGNAATTTGTGCAGGAGTCAGCATTGTACATTAGGGCAGAAGCTAAACCTTACTGTACAATTTACATTCCTCCCCAAATATGTCAGGTGTACGCACATGCACTGACACCACCTATGTAAATTGTGTAGGTTCCACAGTCTGGATCTGGCCCTATGTTCTTTGGAGGGTGGTGTGTTCAGAGGAAGTTTGAGGGAAGGTGTTGGATATAATGGACAGACTCCCCTCCGGTCTTCCCAGTTAATACCAAAAAGCTTTACAATAATTAATATTAATACGGTTTAATTAATTAAATTAGTTTAATTAAATGTAAAAATATTCTCTTCTTGTCTGACACCGGCTGGTTCCTCTCATGAAGCTGGTTCTTTGTCATGTAGAGCCCAGGGAGAAATTAACCTTTAGTACATTGTCTCTGATAAACTCTGCACCTCATAATACTTTCTCTGACACACAGTGCACCCCTTAATACATTCTCTGACACAGACACAGACATAATATATACGCTCTGCAACACACACAGTAATACATTCTCTTTGACACAACTTTATACACACATACATGTACAGTATATGCACACTTAAAACATCTATGTGGAATGATCCTCCAGCATGACCTTTCCTATTAGGTATTGAACTTATGAGCGTCCATCTGTCAATTCCAATTTAAATGAATTATCTGATGTTTGAAAACCATTTTCTCACCAATACAGGTTACTTCCATAGTAACTGACATCTGGAAAGTAAGGAAAAGTATATTATGTACCTAATGGAATAGGTCACTTTAGAGGATCTATTTGCACTCAGTAATANATCCTCTCTGACACACACAAACATGCACCTCCTATAAGTCTATAAGACCTTCAGAAGGTTTCTTTTATAGAAGTGCAGTGCACTTGATTTTTTGATAACAGGCATCCTGGAGTTCACTGTTGGTAACTGCTTTCCCTTTGATGAAGATAAATCGCCCCTCTTATGAAGTTACACACTCTTGCTCTATATGATAGAGAGCCCTATAATAGTGACTCTTATTGAAGATAATATACAGAATGAGTGAGGAATGAATAACTTGTGCCTGTGTTAACTGCGAGTTTATCGCAGCCGCGGGTTACCGAAACTCGACTTTTGTGAATTTCCCCCTAAGCATCAGATTCTGGATTCCATGCTGGATTCTATGGATGATGACCTGCTATGTGTTATATAGCCTATATATACAATCATAATAGGGGAGTCCGTTTGAAGGCTAAACCCTGTCCATCATCTTTATCTATATTCAAAATCCATTCAGAGCTGTATATAATTCTGCATTAATCACCATATACTATAAGACTTTAGCCATTTTTAATTAGAGGTTAAATTATGGTCATACCCAATTTATCATGTAATTATCTTCATATGTGACCTAGGTTATATACACCTTGGAAAATATTTTATAGGTTGTTTAAGAGAAATAAAATTTAAATGTATTTTTAACTCAATATAAATTACTTCATTTTCATACTTCATTTTGGTTTAAATCATTATTGGGGTTCACAAATAGTGTAATTTATATAGTCTCTTGAACAGCTGGCTTATCTAAATCACAAATAATTAGTCATACTAACATATGTTTAAACTCACCATGTGAAAAATTACGGGAGTCCCAGGTGTTTAACTTCATTCTTACTCAATCACTTTTGTTTATAGTGACTGACAANTGTTTTGACAGTCTATCAAGTCTCTTCAATTATCATCATGCTTTTCAAATGTCTCACATTTTTCTTGCTATATAATATAGCCAAAACCAGTTTGAGGTAAGTAAAAAAAGGTGTTTTATTCTTTCTTTTTAATAAATACAGTTATTTTCCCTAAAGAGTTTAAATACATTTTGCAGATTGTTAAATGTGGAAATTAAATTCCTGTAATTTCATAGATTATAGGATGTAGTATAGTTACTTCTCTTTACTATTCTATACATGCTGACAGCACATGGAAAGAAACAATGGACACAATTACAGTATCCATTGCTTGTATTATATATTGCTTTAGACATATATTGTGTTTGGAGCCCAGCAAGGACATGAATTGCTTCCACTATTTTTCCTTCAATGTGTATGTGATCTANATATCAAGACATTCAATTAGCCTGTTTTCATAAAATAAAATTTACAAAGGGTAGTGGCATAACAACTGTTACTGCAAGNGTTGTGATAACTGGAGTCCTCAGGAAGAGGGGCAGTCCTAAAGGGTCAACCAATGTCTACTTCTGACCTGATATTGAGGCGATTTTATTAAACTTTTTTCACAAAAAGTACTATTTGTTGGATGTTAGAAATGGTTCTGTGACACCTGGCCCTGCTGGAATGGATATGTAGAAGTCAGTGGTATGCACATACACAGTATATTAAAGGCAGCAAAACCTTTTTTGTCAATTCAATAAGTTATATTGAGTACTTTTGGTTTTTGGTTTTAAAAGTGTGTTAAAAATGCAGCCAATCGAAAAAAACACATGCAATCAGGACACTGTTTACTTTAAGAAAATTTAGCAAAATTTCTATAATGTGTGTGGATGCTTCGTCATCATCCATTTTATAGCACTAGCAAATGAATATGTCTAAAACTATCCCAATTGCATNTTTACAATAGTTGACTGCTAACATCAATGATCAGGTGCATGAACGACAAGGGTAATCTACCCAGAAGAAAAAAATGCCCCAGAAAACAACATTGCTATTTGTATGCATCGGTTACACACATAGGGCCAGATTCAGATTTACACTCTCATGACTTAAGCTGGCCATACACTATAAGATAAATCGTCCAATCCAAAGATAGGATNAAAATGGAAAGATTTTTTTTCNAAGGAATTGGAAACAGCAATACACAGTACAATAATTGTATGGAACCTCCCCCCCCCCCTTAAAAAAAATACAAATTAGTAATTCCAAACGATGTTTGACCTAAAAATGATTTAAGATTGGGCAGACATNTTTGTAATCAACATTTCAACCAAAAAGCCACACATAANCTTGTGTGTTTTTAGTAACAACATTTAGCAGGCTTGCTAATTGAAAAGTTTTTCAGAACCTGAGAGCATATTATCTAATGTTTGCTTCTTTTTCTCAAAGAACATCTTGTGTGTGCGGCAGAGTAGCCACGAGAGCGACCACCACTGGTGCATGGGCCATGTCGTGCATGTGAAGAAGTGTTGTACGCAGAGCTGTTTTTGGGGTTCTCTCTGAGGACATGNTCATTTGGGTAAGAAGTGAGAAAGGTCACGTTGGCATTGTAGTTCATAAGTAATTCTGTCCAAGGGTGCTGTTTGTACATTTGCACTTTGGACGAGCTGGTCGCCAAGATGTGCCACACGGTTTAAGCCCAACGAAAGGACAGCTGTTAGGTGTTTCAGGCTGTTCCATGTTATGACAGTGTTAATGGTGCATAAATTTCCGTTAAAGTTCCTCCAACATTGCCTTTTTTTTTTCTTTAGTGGGTGTTGGACCAGTTGTTGAAGATGTGTGCGGTTGTGATTCTGGTGATGCATCAGGAATAGAGGTCCTTGGTCACGTCTCCATTCCTGTTTCAGGCTCAACAAAGGGCATTATNGCATTAATCTCAGTTGTACTTAGAATCTTACAATGACCCCAAAAATAGGGACAAAAATTAACATGCAGCATGTTAGACAATCCATATGNTGTCAAATCGTGTGAACATGCATACGCGAAAGACGTTATGGTGGTCATTAACGTCATAGAGATGTATTCATCCCATTACATTCTTGTGCACAATGTGTGGAGTGCATAAGTTTAAATGGAGGCGGCGGACAACATTTGCCTCCGTGACTGTAAATAGATTTCTATAGCACCTGACATTTTTTTTTTTATTTAGAGTGTACCTCATAACCAAGTTGAATTGTACAGTCCATTTGCCACTATTTAAAATTGTACAGTGCCACTATTTAAATAACATCTTTTTATTTTTCTCACAGATGTTTAAGTAGGCAATAAGCATATTTATAAAACGACACAACTAGCTGGCAAGTGTTCAGAGGAACAAACACAGACAGCAAATGGAAATTTCTAAAATCATTGCAGGTAAGTAACAATATGAAGTTAAATGCCATGCAGGCCAAATTACATCTGTGTACAGTNACCGTAATAAAGTTTACCGGCATGTTCCACCTCAGGTAACTGAAAATCTTCAGGCCTGGCCACATACTCCTCAGGACTCCTGTGGCGCTGTTTTCATTGAGGTTACCAACATCAGATGATGAACCTATGAAAGTAAGAATAATGTAAGTGTATGTTGTCTAGGAGGAATAAAAAAATATTGTCATTCACATACTCATATGATACATGTAGTGAGTGGCAATTGTAACATAAACAATATAAAAATGTTTGCTAAATCAGTTCATGCACAAAGTGGTCAAAGCACACATTTAGAAAATATTATATACTTGTGTACTGTTGCCCCTAGCAACAAAGGATACATTAAATGTAATAGTCCAATGTGGAATAAACACCTCTCTGTTAGCATAGGATTTGGAGGTGTGGACAGCTATGGACTATGTTGTATCTGGTTTTTAACATTTTGTCACGTGTTTTGGAAGCAGGAACATGTGTTAAGTATGGTCCAAACTTTTTAAACTTTAATCTTAACACAAAATCTAAGGCATTATAATATGTTTATTAACCACATTAATATATACCTCCTTACTTAGCAAACGACTGTTGTTGCTTGTACCCAGAGTGGATACTCCTGAGGAGACGAAACGGGAGGCAATGATCAGCCAGGGTGAAGAATCCCTGGAGGCTGGTACAAAGACAAACACCGGAGTTGGAGGAGCCGCAGGAGAGGTTTGCCAGGAAGGAGCAGGCACTGGAGACGATATTCGCACAACAGACGCCCAGGATGGAGCAACCAATAGCCAACCTGCAGCCACAGCTCCTTTTTGCAATGATGGGTCGCAGCTCTTCATGGCGTGTAATAACAGCCTCCACCCAGAGCAATTCTCCTGGTGTATGAACTTTAGATTGTGCCTCTGCTTCGTCTTTAGGCGGGTGGCGAGATACTCTCCCTGCCTGCAGCCTCCTCCCTACTCCCACTAGCCATTATTTTTTTTATTTTTTTTTAAAGGGGGTAAAAGAAAAAACACAAACACACACACAGAACCACACCCAGACACTCAGTCACACACCCAGTCACACAGTTACCCAGTCACACAAACAGTCACCCAGTTTCACAGGCCCAAACACACACACACAGTGATTCAAACAAACAAACAAACACACATACACAAAACAAACAAACACAAACTACACTACACACTTAAAAACTGCCACACACCTTTCCCTGCCACAAATATTACGTATGGTAGAAAAAGTACAAAAGAAAAACACACCACAAAAAATACTCAAAGAAAAAACAAAAGCTGAAACAAGACTACAGATGACCTATAACACAAACNNTCACTCAATATCACGCATAAATTACTTATATTAACTACCTTCTCTTCTCTCCTATCCCTCCTTCTCGCCAAAACACACTAACTGAAACCAGGAAGGTTAGAATTTATATCAGGGCTCGAAGTGGGCTGGTATATACCGGTATGGCATACCGGCACTTCCCCCGCTAAGTCATGCCCCTTTTCTAAGCTCCGCCCCCAGCACTGGAGGGGAGGCTTTAGTTAAAAAAAAATGCAGTTCTAGAGGGGTGGGGCTTATGTGATTTAAAAATGTAAACTCACCATAAAACTCGCCACAACACGCATGCGAGAAAAACACACCAACATAAGTCAACCAGTACTGAATACTTAAACTCACCCAAAAAAACACGCCACAAAAAGCAGGCGAGTGACAGCGAGAAATTCAAACCACAAAACTCGGAGGAAGGAAGAGAGNCAGTGGCTATACGCTCCCTGGAGTCTGGCGCCCTTATCAGCCTTCAAGAATAGAAGGTACAGTATATAAACATTTTCCTGACATAAAAGAAGACTAAAGAAGAGCTATGTATAATTTTTGCCACTATATAGCACCAGCATGTAGTGATATCTGAGCATCATTGTAGGTGGAATAACAGAATAATAGTACTGTGTATTTAGCTGTGATATATTTGATCATTCTGTGGTTAATCATCTCATTCTGTCTTATAGGTGTGGTTATAATTTGTACATTTTCCACACTCTGGCAATCTAAAGTCTGCATGGACAAAATCAGCTCTCAATAACTCGATCCAACAATGGCATCAGAAACTAATGAGCGAGCTGTCAGAAGTACTGCAGTGTGTGGGAGGCATAAAATTTTCGATCACCAGATGAGATGAAAGCAAATCAGAGGATGTATTTTCGACATGTAGCTTTTAGTTCTTCTTGTATGTCAAGAGGCCTGTTTTATCCAGAGAAAGGTAATGTCTGCAACACAAACTCATTCTTGCATGCTATTCACTCGACACAGTCTGTATATGTTGGTAAGCTTAGTTCTCTGTAGGTCACCATCAAGTGTAATGAATCAAACAAAAGCATAAGTCAGAAAGGGCTAGGGTCTATCCTTCAGTTAAACATGTTTTACCCGTCATCTTGAGTGCCTACTGCCAGATGGAAATACATTTTGCTTAATAATTTATTCTGATAAATTCCTTAAAAACCACAAAAAATATTATATCATAGAGCTTTCATATGGTGCAATGAAGTCTACATGAGAATAGATGGAGTATGTGATAGACAGCATAATAATAAACAATGCATTTTTATACCTTGCTTTTACACTTGGCTATGACGCATGATCATTCAACCTCCTGCCAGCCTGAACACTCTTAATTATCTATGCATGGCTGGTTAATTATACCTATATAATCCTATCAGGTGACAATGACTAAAGAGAAGTTTTAGATCACAACAATTATGCTTTGTACAGAATAATTACAGGATAATTACGCAAATAGTAAATGAATAGTGACTTGGTAAAGTAATCATATGCATATGCGATATTATTTAAGTTACATTAATTTTATATCAGTGAAGCTTTATAAATAAAGGCTAATAATAATAAAAGGGAATATTATTCCTGCATATGTACTGTAAATATGTATATNGGTGTTGCGCAGGACTCAAGACTTGATGCTCTGTTGCTAAGAGGCATATAAATAGCTATATGAGCTGGGTGAATGTCACCTTGTTTGCAGCACATACACATACACCTCCCTGTGGTGTCACATAGTGAAGCTACTATATATAGAACCCTTCTTTAATAATAATGGAAATGTATATAAATATTTCTATACTTATTCCTAATTATATCATAACAAATCTCCATGACAAGATATTAATAAGGGAGAAACATATTGACAGTCTGGAGGATTTGATATATACACATTCCCATTTTTGATTANTGAGACATAAGCAGAGGTAAAAGGACACAGAACCTCAACACATTACGGTATACTATATTTATTCCATATCCTATCTTACTGTGCATTGCTGTATCTGACTGCTGTATCTCACAGTAGGAATATTATACAATAAAAATCACCAATTGCTAATTTATTCCAACTCTTGTTAACAATCACATTCTTCATTTGTGATACCCTTACTTAATAATGGGACAGATAGCACTACAACCCCAAACCTCAGTGGCGTAGCAATAGGGGTTGCAACAGTTGCAAGTGAAACCAGGCCTTTAAAGGAGGGGGACCATATATCACAAAATAATTTACTGCAGACTGTTAGGGGGAATGTGTGTATACAGTGTGCAGTGTGTGGTGCTATCAGAGTGCAGGACTGAGCTCAGCTTTCACTTTCGAGGGAGGACAGACACAGCAGTTAGCAGCAGTGTACTGGAGTTACCACCACCATTACCCCTCTTCCATGACCACACCAGAGAGCAGCG
>JABWIB010010909.1:0-15221 GCA_016617825.1 Platyplectrum ornatum | reverse complement strand
AAATTATCCCTGCCCCAAGCCACACCCCCAAAGCCACACCCCCTTTTTACCCTGGCCGGTATTTTTTGGTGAAGAAGGTGGCAACCCTAGGTAAAAGCCACTGTCCCCTTGTATCATCACAGCAAGCATGTTATAGGGCAATGCGCACACTACATGTACTGAATGTAACCTATCTTTAAAACTGAACCCAGTTATCATCCCCATAACCATAATTTTCATCCTTACCCGAAATATGTTTTAAATCTCCAGTGCCGACAGGTAACCTTTTCCCTTAACCCAGTGGTTCCCAGACTGTGTGCCTAGGCTCCCTGGAGTGCTGCAACGCTTTCTTTGCAGCAGAAATGGAAGCAAGGGGAGCCTAGACCCGAGAAGTAATAAATGCCAGGCACGGGCCAGGCTCTCTCTCTCCCTCTCTTCCTTCAGGGTCAGGGTTTTAAGGGGGTACAGCTGCAGGGGGGTAGTGAGCCAATGAGGTAGTAAGGGGCGGGTAGGGGTGGGGGTGGGTTGCACAGGAAGTAGTATGGGGTAGGCAGGAAACTAATCACTGTTTTGCAGGTTTTTCCTCTCCCTCCCTCCCTGGTTTTTCTTGACTTTTCTTGTTTGTCTTTTCTTCGCTCAGTTTCTTTGCATTAATTTGTTTTTCTTTCAGACGGGGCACAGGTTGGCGGTAGCAGTGGGGGTCAGAGCATAGTTTTAGTACACGGTTGGTAAGTTGGTTAAGGTGTGACCAAGGTTATTAGGACTTTTAGTAAAAAGGGGAGGTAGTCCGTGCGGCTTGCCCTCGGTTGGGAAATCCCATTGTGAATAATGGGTTAGTCTCATTGTTTGCTTTAATAGCAATAGGCTTAGTTTTTCATGGTCACCGGTTTATTAGGCTTATTATAATTTAGTCGGTAAGTATAATAGGATAAGGCTTACCTCCACTGCTTCGGGGGCCACCTTCTGGGGTAATCCAAATTATATAGTCATAATTAAAATTAGGCCCAATTCAGATNAATAAACTGTGTCCCCTTTTTATTAACCCATATTTGGTATTATTAACCTTTATTTGGTGTCAAGTTATTGTGTCCAGGGAATGCGGTAAATGGGATGGGGAGGAAGAGCTTGGTCATGTGCCGTTAGGCAATTTATGACTTTTGCGATTTTACTTCTTGTATAGGAGAACAGATGATTTAATGTAAAACTGAAGTATTTCTGTCTTTATCTAAATAGTTATTATGCTAAAAAATGGTACCTAATTTCACCTTAAAAAACCGGGAAAACTTATTTACTTGAGTATAAGCTGACCCCGTGTAATCCCCATCATGTCTCTTTTTTGTGTTAGGGTACCTTCGAAAAATATGGAGACCCTAAGGGTGCCTCGACTGAGAAAATTTGGGAACCACTTTCCTAACCCCAACCCTTTCCTAATCCTCACCTCAACTGTCCCCTTTCATTACCCTAACCCTATCCAACCCACAGCCTAACACTAGACTTCCTGCATGAACCATATTTTCCCCAACCAAACCCTAACCTTCCTTTCTATGATCTGTTCCCTCCCCTCAGCCTAACCCTAACTCTCCCCTTCTGTGAGTTTATGAACCTATCCCTAACATTCCTCTTCTATGTTTTACCCCCTCCCAGAAGCCTAACCCTCCTCTTCTATTTACACTAATCTAGGTGGAGTGATGCCTCTGTCATTGACAGAGCCTAAAACCATAACCATAACCATGGTAATCCCTAAAATACTAATCCAACCATAATGCTAGTCATTTGCCCCATTCCATAACTAAAACCTCTAACTATAATCCCTAATGCTAACCCTATCCCAAACTATTAACCCTAATATCTAATTACTATTAATCCATACCTCCCAACTGTCCCGCTTTTGGGGGACAGGGGACAAACATGACTTTTATTTTATTTTCTAATATAGCCGCGATTCGCTGCGGTCAAAGGGGGCGGGGCTTAAGTGTCCCGACCTCACGTCCTCCAATGTTGGGAGGTATGATTAATCCCTAAAACTCTAAACCTAGCCGTTTATCTAATCCTAAAGCAAATCACTAACCAAAATCCTAACCCTAATACCTAACACTAACCTTAAACCCCAAAACCAAACCTAAGCCACCCCTACATTTCTAATCTAAATTCCACACCTCTAACAATTCTATAATTATTAAATTGTAATAATATTCCACATTTTACAAACTCATGAAATCCTAATGTCTCTTTTCCTTATATATAACACTGCTGAGTCAGTACATCAAAAAATCCTTCTTTTCTACCAGTTTTCATTTCCTGTTGAATGACACATTTTACATTGCGTTAGCCCCACTCACTGAGTAAACACAAACTGCCTGATCGCAGCAATATCCCCTAAAATCATTCATTACAAACTAAACCTGGAATATTTTGAGGGTGAAAGAATGTTTTATTATTTTTATTATTATTCTCCTCACAGCTTGTTTTTCTCCTCATGCAATATGTTCTTTTCTTAGTGCAATAATCCAGAAATCTAAGCAACAAAAGTTGGCTCTGTAAAGGTTAGAAAGGAAACACATTCAAAATATATAATTTAGAACAATGGACATGAAAGTGACGGCAGATAAGAGTCACATGGCCCATCCAGTCTGCCCAGTTGTGTATTTAAAACTATACTGACATCATTTTATTCTCTGTTTATCCCAAGCATGCTTACACTGTTATGTAGTATTCGCCTCCACCACTTCTGATGGGAGGCTATTCCACTTATCCACTACCCTTTCAGTGAAGTAATTATTTCGCATATTNTGCCCTATATAGAGAGGCATTACTACTTCCCTCTTTCTGCTACTAATTCCTCTCCCTATGCAACCAAGCATCTGACTTGCCTTTCTCATTGCTTTGTTACATTGCCCAGCTACCTTTAAGTCACATGAAATGGTGACCCCTAAATCCTTTTCCTCCTCAATATTTTGTAATGTAATGCCATTAATGGTGTATTGAGAATTAGAGTTTTGCATCCTAATAATTGTTTATACCCCTCCTGGTGTGTCTACCTGTTACATATCTTTGTGACATATTTTTCCCTGGATACCATGTGTATTATCACCAATAAATATATTAAATAGCACAGGTCCAAGTACAGATCCCTGAGGAACTCCACTGGAAACCCTACCATCCCCTGAATGGATTCCATTTACTACAACTCTTTGTTGTCTATTCTGTAACCAAGATCGTATCCACTCGTCTATTTTTGTTTCCATTCCAAGGTTTTCTAGTTTGTGTAACAGTCTGCGATGAGGCACTGTGTCAAAAGCCTTACTAAAATCTAGATAAGCTATGTCCACAACTCCCCCTAGATCAACTACCTTTGTGACCCAGTCAAGAAATTCACTTCACTGTTTTACATGATCTTCCCTCTACTTGGGTAAGTATCCTTTATTAAATATTGTTACTAGACATAGTCGTCGAAGTGGAAATGTAGAAGTGGTGGTATGGACAATTGAGATTTTTCATTTTTCGAGGTCATCGATGGACCAGCCACTTGGTGGACAACTGATTAAAACTTATAGTGTGCTCTCAGATAGAAGAAGTAGCCAGAAGAGGAGAAGTGAAAGAAGACTAGGAAGACAATGGAGGTCATCGATGGACCAGTCACTTGGTGGATGACTGTTTAAAACATATGGAGTGCTCTCAGATAGAGGAAGAAGTCAGAAGAGGACTTTGGAGAAGTGGAAGACCAGGAAGACAATGGGGGTCATCAATAGACTAGTCACTTGGCAGTGGATTATATAATATGTCCTGTGTGCTATGAGATAGAGGAAGAATCCAGAAAAGGATATCATAGAAGTGGAAGACCAGGAAGACAATGGGGGTCATCGATGGACCAGTCACTTGGTGGACAATTATTTTAAACATTTTGTGTGCTGTCAGATAGAGGGAGAGGCCTAAAGAAGACTTTGGAGAAGAAGTTGAAGACGAGGAAGACAATGGGGATCAACAATAGACCAGGAACTTACAATGGGAGACCCCAAAGTGGTCTCTTTCTTGGAAAAGACTGGTAGCATCAAGGAACAGAAAAACAGCCCCCAGTACCCATGCTGTTTTACCAGGCAGGGNAGCTATATACGTTTTGGGTTTTCAGAATTAGAATTTCTAAAAAAGTCATTTCCAAGATATGTCCATGCAAAAGAAAAAATGCTAACGTACATATAAATCAAACAATATTGTAAACAAAACATGGAAACAAGGCCTCTTACGAAACAGTCAACAAGATGCAGAACCACTTACTGGCGATGCTGCAATCTACCCAGCCATCAAAGGGTCACAAGGGATTACACGCGGCGGACATCAATGTCCCTTGTTATTGTCACATTATACAGTAACAATTCAGTGACAAGAAATTGCTGCGTTCATTTATTATAGACAAACAAACCTGGGTGATTTATGTTTACAGAAGCCTTTTATCCCATAGATCTGTTTGAACTCTTGAAAATTACCATTTTGATCATCGCGCTGCCTCTGGGCTATGTACAGCTTAATAACAAGGCTTTTTACCTTAGGCCTGACTCATCATGAACAATCTTCTCACAATAAGCAGGGGTTGTAAATGTCAAGTTTTATCAGCCCTGTACCAACCATGGAACGGATCTTGTGTTAGGAATTCTTTCCGCCTGTAAGCCGCACATTCTGTACACTCACCAACACTAACTCCACATGCACACAAGTAACACACGCCAGATAAGTGGTAACCACAGCTGTGTGCCCAACATTCTTCTGGACATGCTCCGTATGACCTGACAGCTGATATATGCATGGAACACTTGGGGATTATTATAATCTTGGGATAGGACAATGCCCCCTAATAAAAGCTCAGTGAGAGCTGGAATGCGTCAGCAATAACCAATAAATAAACGGTTACAAACAGTTTTACGCAGGGGCATCGAAATGGGGGAGGGATAAGGGGTTGATCCCCCTCCCCATAAATCGGGACAGGCGCATACTGATGCACTGCAGGGCCCCTGACATAACATATGCATAGGCATCCTGTGTTTCTATAATATATCAAAACAGAAGTTACAGCTTACAGAATGTTCTTATGTGCAGGGGAAAGAAAACCTGCCAATCAAAGGTCAGGTGCCCTGCCCATCCAAATAGAAAGTTAGGTGCCCAAACTATTGACCTTGTGATTGACAGGTGGCCTTCCCACACCGGCAGAGCTGCACATAAGAATATTAGGAGCCCAGTGTTTCTATCATGTAAGTCTTCTTTGGTTATATTATAGATGTGCAGGACGTCTGATGTTGTGTTAAGCTCTGGCAGCGAGTATTAGAGTTTATTTATTTTATAATGGGGAAGAGGGGTGTCACATTAACATTAATTCTTCGTTTCTCCATCAGGAAAACATTCTGATGCCTCTGGTTATACAGAGTCGTGCGGACCACAGCGGTTTCCTGGAGTTTGTTTTCCATTNATCCACTGCAACATTTCAACTTAACATCAGGTAAACACCTGGGGGGGTATTTACTAAGGGTCGTATTCATTGTCGTTTTTTTCGGAGCAAATCGAAGGGATTTTTTTTCGAATCGTGCTCTCGAAGTTGTATATTCACAAAGGCTCGATTTCGTTGTGCGGTTTGAATTCGAAGTCGATTTGGTTCGAAAAATTTGTTTTTTGTTGAAATCCCGTCGATTTTTGAATGCGTACACGCGATTTCTTGTTTTCGCCCGTCGATTTCTTAATGACGTCACTATATTCGAATAAAAATCCCTGCTACTGAATAATGAATTCAAAAGGAGCCAGTAGCCAGGAAATGTATGGCACTCATTAATTTCAGCAGCCCAGGAACTGCACGTGAGCGAGATGTTTCAGGCTCTAAATACACTNTCACCTCGTCATATAAGCTCAGGAGGGTAGCCCGGTTCACACGGAAATAACGCACAACCTCCTGATCTGACAGGGAGTCCAGGTCCAAACGCACCATAAACTTCCTCAATGCCCGGACAGGAGGGCGCAGGGGTTGGACCTGGGGCTGGTAATGGTGCACCTCCTCCTCAACTTCCTCATCTGGTTGGCCCCCTTGCCCTGACCTGTTTGCCACTGCACAGGCCAGGACAAGCTGAAACATATGTGCCTCAGCCATGCTCTGACACACACCAGTATTGGGATACACAACATGACCAATTTATATACTGCTACCAATTTGCAATCATGCTATGGTTGGCGAAAGGGCTCAAAATCGGGCCCCTTCTGAGTCGAATTGCATGACCGCGATTTTGACCAAAATTGAAGGTCAATTTCGGAAATCCCGGTTTAGTAAATATACATGTGAAGGCAGTAGATAGGAGTTTTCCGATGATTCGATTTCATTTTCGAATGTGAAAATCGAATGCTCGAATTGGAAAAAAAATTTGATTACAACACAAATCGAGCCTTTGTAAATACGGAAAACTCAAATTCGACAAGGAAATCGACAAATACCCCCCCTAATCTTATTTTAATTATTTTATTAAAAAACAAGTTCAAACTTTTATGGATTATAAATAAAATAGATGTCTTTTAAATAAATAAATACATAAATAAATAAATAAATAAAAAAATATACACCCCAAACCATTATATAATTGTGTTTTATGGATTATATAGTATTATTATATTTGTCTTTTAGTTCATTCATTCATTTAGTTCAACGCCTTTTAAGTTGTGCTTTACATATATTTACTGTATCAGTCACTGCAGACCGATATATGAAGGGCACATTACAGATATCTGGATTTTATTTACATCTACAAAAGCACAATGTACACACAACATTTCCATAGACTTGTAATCTGCAATTGTGGATATGTCGGGGAGGTGCCTCATTGGTTTTATGGTGTAGTGTGTACCCTGCAGTAACTTTAGTGTCATTAACACAACACCGCAATAGGGGCTTCTCCATTGCTATGATCGCACTCCTGGTGAATTGTAATGAATGGGCCCCTGAGAGAGAAAGGTAAAAATAAGATTGAGCAATCTGCAGAGGCAAGCAATATCTGGCTGACACATTTGTTTTATGAGAGAGAGGATTGCCTGCAGGACTTTCTGCTACAATCAAATGTAACGGTAGACATTTTTTTTATTATTATTTTATTAAAGCTGTAAAGACATTACTGTGCATTTATCCAACCTCCCCCTCGCACACTACATACTGGTGTTACACACGGTGCTCATGGATAATCCTTGTACAGTAGGTGGCGTTAGCCATGCAAATAAACATGGCGTGCAGCAGGTAAGTGATCCGCGTAGATCCTGCCTGAACAAGGCAGGATTCTTAGCATTTCCCTCTCCTGTTATTAAGTCCAAGACAGTGCTCCTCTATACAATGTTATGGTATACCGGAACCTTTTCTCCCACTAAGCCCAACCCCTTCAGAACCGCAATTTTGGGAGACATGTTTTTGAAATGGTCCCTCCTCCATCACCCCCACACTTATAAATTCACACACTGGTACAATTACAAACAACAGGAGTGTTTCCCCTGGATTTACGAGGGGGTAGGGAACAAGGCAGGCCTGGGAAGTGCAATCATAATGGTAATGATACCATCCCTCCCAAAATTTTTGGGACATTCCAGACCTGAAATCACTGCCTTATGCCCTGAGCACAACTAAAAATGGGTAGGACTTCATGACATTATTAGTAACCCCTTTTACCAGACAGAGGCGAGGCTTCATCATGATTTGCGTAAGTAGTGTGGTGTGTGGTACATTTGGGCATCCTTTATATACTAATAGAATTTTGGTCAAGCTTCGAGGTTTAACTTTCCTGCTCTAATTCTGGGTACACAACAGAAAGATTGTTGTGTCAATCACACGATAAAAGACAGTGTCAGTAACATCTGATCAGTGTGTACTCTCCAGAGATGCTGCAGGATGGTGTCACACAGTCTGTCTTTCTAGAAACTCCTAATATTTCTGATTAACAATGTCCTGATGTTTGTAGAAAACTTTCAGTGTGTACTGATCTTCAGAGCAACGATTCCCATTCATAATTCAGTATAGAGCCATCTTGTGGACGAGCATGTAATTGCAGCATATTACTGCCGCAAAGGTTTACAGACAGCAACCGCATGCAGCTGCAGGTTCTTAGCAGAGATCTTTCAAATTTACTGATTGTCTGCAATGTGTTACTATCGTTCTATCGTTCTGATGTGTACCCTGCATTAATAACTGATCTGATCACAACAAACACCTCATACAGTCAATCAACAACCACAACCTTCTTCTGCTAATACCCCGTTCACACAGAGCTGTATTACCCGGGCAGCTCAGTCAACTGCCCTACTACCCAGGCAATAAGCAGGGCTTGGTCCCATATAGGCTGTATTGTGTACGGTGCCTGCCCGGGTATTTTTTATTTTTATTTTTTATTAATTTAGTTTAATAATTTGTTTAATTATTTGTATTTTTATACATTTAGAATTTTTTTTATTTCTTTTATTCATTTCAGATTCTTTTTTTTTTTATCATAACTTTTTTCAAGCCAATCACGACATTTTAACTGACGTTTCACCTAAATATCCTGGTTCAGTGTGACCAGGGTAGTTTGTGAACTACCAGGGTAATTCAGCAGTGTGAACGAGGTAAGTGACCAGGGTAATTCAAAGGCCCAGAAAACTACCCTTGTATTAAAAGACTGAACTACCAGGGTAGTCAGTGTGAACGGGGCATAAGTTATTTTTTTAAAATCCAACTATTTTACTGGCATCAGTATAGGTGACAAGAAGAACCAGATAGAGTTAACATAAGTGATGAGACGCAGATCACAGATGGTAAAAAAATCTAAATGATTTTGAGATAGCGAGAGCACATTTCCCATGCCCCCCTGTCATGATTTAGCACCATTCAGGGGTGTAATAGAACCTAGTTGAAACGTCTCAGTGGTCTCCAGTAATGTCCTGTTAATAGGAGAGAGAGACTAATACTGCAATCAGGGTGTTCTGCCATAAAGAGAATCCATTACTAACACACCACATAAATAAACTCTACTTGTCATACTGTCTCCCCACCACCCCCCACCCTCGTACCAACTCAACNCTGGGCGTAGCAAAGCAATTAGCAGTAATGGAACCACATAGCTTGCAATCTAATCGGCTGCTTTTTATTTCTCCTAGTGCCAAGATGTGGCTGAGGATTCTGCCAGCAGTTTGTCAAACAGAAGCATCAATAAATCTGATGAAGCTGAAGTCAATGGCCTCATCTTTTCCGAAATAGCCAAGACATAAATCATTGTACGAGGTAATTCACGACTTTCCACTTGTACGCGCCTCTGGATAACATAATTTAAATGCTTTATTCTGGATCACTAGATGCAATGAAGAATATAATGTGGCAACCGTGATGTCTGCGTTTCCTTTTTGGTGATTTTAGCATTGGAGGAAGNATTATGTTCTTTGTCTGTGAAGTGGACCTAAAAGGACTGAACCCTTTTTTTATTTCACCCATATGCTAACATTAATATTAAAGGATGTTTATGTATGTTATACTGGTCTTTGCAATGAGTTTTGTATGTTAGGCTGGACTCTATGATGGGCAATAAGTACCAATAACCAATGCTGACTGCTGGCGGTTGTACTGCACATACGAAAGATTGGGTAGAGCGGCGGGGTCTTCCCCTTATCCAGACTTGTACTTCACCCTCTTTTTATGAAATCCGAGTTATTCAACTCCTGCTCCTGAACCAATTAATCTCTCTCAAATTCGAAAGTCGGAATCTGGCCCAGTATCACCATAGTGTACGACGAGATTTGTTTCCAAAATAAGAATGGTAATGTTTCACTGTAATTAAGCAGAAATATTTTTGCATTGGAGTAAAAAACAAGTGCATTCCCATCATTAGATCACACCATATATCTTATCTAACTCCCTGAAGAGTGTGTGATCTCCCTGACTCCCTAAGGAGTGGGTGATCTCCCTGACTCACTGAAGAGTGGGTGGTCTCACTGACTCCCTGAAGAGTGGGTGATCTCCCTGACTCCCTGAAGAGTGTGTGACCTCCCTGACGCCCTGAGGAGTGGGTGACCTCCCTGAAGAGTGGGTGACCTCCCTGACGCCCTGAGGAGTGGGTGATCTCCCTGACACCCTGAGGAGTGTGTGATCTCCCTGAAGAGTGGGTGACCTCCCTGACGCCCTGAGTGGGTGATCTCCCTGAAGAGTGGGTGATCTCCCTGAAGAGTGTGTGTCCTCCCTGCCGCCCTGAGGAGCGGTGATCTCCCTGAAGAGTGGGTGATCTCCCTGACTCCCTGCCATTTTCATGAAGGCTAAGATGCAATTAAAGACTGGACAGTTATGTAAGACAACATGGTTTCACTGATGGAGGGACAAATATAAAATATGCTTTGGTCTCTGCAGTGTCACCTACTTGCGGATCCTAATCACAATCTTTACAATAAATACTAAAATGATCTATTTACTGACAATTTAACCATCAATAAATATTGTGTCTGCCATTTATATTGATGAATACTTTTGGCAGTGATAAACACTAATGGGAGGAGCTACTNAAANGACACACCCCTTTGGTGGTGCAGGACACACCTCCTTTGGAGTAGAGTCTTAATAGTGCTATGTCCATCTCCCTGATATTTACTTGCAAAGCTGGCATNCTGTGATTACGTCTCTTAGATTGCATACACTGTAGTGTATTCTATATTCTATAGACCCGGGGGCATTAACGTCTCCTTCCATATCCCTTTCCTCAGCACTGGCTCACCATCATGGCCAGCTTGTGTACATCCCTCAGCCAGCAGTGCTCCCGGATAACAGTAGCTGTGAGAGCGGCTCCTGGCCAGTAGATAATTGGCTTGCAATAGAGGTCACGTCTGAGAGATCTGTGCGGGTGGGGGGGAAAGCTATGAGGGACCCATCCACCAAGCACTAGGATTGTAATGACAAGGTAGCAGTGGGGAAGGTAAGGAGAGAGTCTCTTAAGTGTTCTAAACATCGCTTTATCATTGCTAGCAAATGATTGAAGACAAAATTGCCGGCGTCCCTCCTGGAACAAGCAGCTATTAATAACAATGGATATTATACAGCTCTCCAGCATATGTTTGTGTCCTATTTATGTCAGTAAATCATGGCCTGCAGATTTGTCTGTCACATACAAAGTAGCAAATTTGTCATCTGAATCTATATCATAAATATTCCAGCATAATGACTTGATCACCTTACACCTCATGGAATTTCTGTGGGTACTGGAGGCAAAATCTAATGATGTCACTTACATGGACCCACCTCCCCCATATATGGTACAGCAAACAAAAAGTTAGGTAGTGCCAAGGGTGTAAATGCTATGGGGCCAGGTGGCTAAGGGGGGCCCACTGGCACAGAAATCACACCTGTATTGGAACTGGCTGTTTCCACTGGCAGTGCAGCAGGATGTGTAAATTAATTGCAGATCACCGGCAAAAAGAAAACAACACATTGAAAGCGACAACTCCCGCNATAACTACAAGAGATACAGTGACTGCGGCCCAGAGTGCAGGGCCCATGGTAGAAGTTCTCCCCACATTGTAAAAAAAAAAAGCTGTGTGAGAGTGTCAGAGACGGGTGCCTCCTTAATTCTGTTTATAAATACATTGCAAGGAGCAACACAGAATCATCCGACCATTTGAAGGTGTCTGTGAAGAGGGGATGGATCATAGACGGGGAAGGATGGGAGTAATCTGTGTAGAGGGGAGGGTTAGGGTGATGGAATGGGAGGGTTATGGTGAGGATTGGGATAAGGGTTGGGGAAAATCTGCCATACCGGGCCATTCAGACTGATCTGTCACAATCACGTTTTTTTAAAATGCATGGAGAGTAAAAACTGTTAACTCGCCCATGCACATTTCTTCCCCTCCGTGCTTACTGAATGGCTATGGGTGGTCCATGTGGAGTTAACGGTTTGTTGTGTGATCGCACAGAAATGTGGATATATAGAAACAGTTGGCAGTTGTCGACCCCACACAGTTCATTATCACTAAAATAATTGTTTCGAGATATATCGCAGCTTCCTCAGATAACAATAGTCTGCAAGTCTCTTCTACATTTAATAAATGCTCTTATTTACAGTTATAGGTCTTATCCTGTGCTGCATCCACTCTGTAAAAAAACATTCCTCGCCCAATAAAAACTATACCCCATCCTCTAAACCTTCTAGTGTTTTATTAAAANTCACCTCTTCTGAGAAGTTCCTTAACCTCCTTCTTACCCCCCTTGCACCCTATTTATATCCACTGCTGTGTTACTGAATCATACAGAGCNCTGAACACTCTCACCATAAACCCAGGCATTGTGCGATATATACCTATCAATCCCAATGTCCTATAGAGTGTAAGCTTTTAGGTGAAGAACTCTTACCTATCTAGTCTGTCTGTTATACTACTCAGTCCAGTTTTATAATAATTGTTTACAGTTAAAGCGCTACACAATGAAAACCTGCTAAACACAAATGCAATATGCCGTATTTTATCATTATAGATACAATGACATTCCTCTTGCATTTATTTTCTGTATAGTGCTGCTATGTCACATGCACAGCTTTAGCAAAAAAAATAAAATACAATCTCCCGTTCGATTTCTCACTTCTCTAATGGGAATCCTCTGCAAGTTCCTCTTATTAGAATTCACTGTGAAAAACTAAGGGAACAGCGCAATTCTCTTGCTAAACGTGAGAGTCTCGGCACGTCGTCAGCAGCGCAAATCCCATTTCGGAAAAACCTTCTCAACTTGACACCAGCGTAATTAAATCTCTCCCCACACATACACAGACACACGTACACACACACATACGTACATACACACACACACGCACACACTACTCACTGGCTCTCGTCACTCCAACACGATTTTCTTGACTGATGGTTATGGTCTAAGACCCCAAACTATCCGCTGCCAACATCATGTAATTAGTGACTATTCATTGTAGCTTCACAGAGAATTACCTCACTCAATCTTTTTCCTGATAGCTCCCGCTAGCAAAGAACATTTCACTAAGCCCAGACACGGCTCAGAGGCAGAGCCCGAGCAAACAGCTTCTGGAGGAAAATAAAGAGAGAATATATTTAAGGCAGTAAGTAAATTGTTTGCTTTTTCAAGTGGCTTGGTGTTCCTTATCTATTTTGTCCCGTGCACAGTTGTCAACATTGATCAAGGTTTTTCTTATTTGCAAAAAAAAAATGTTCCTGGCTGGCTCGCCTGTGTGCATTGGGTACTGGATGTCTTGGAACCATTAATAAATTGAAAAGAATAAAATAAAATACTGGTGAAAGAAAAATAAAAGTCCTTGTTCACTAAACTGCAGGAATGAGAAATTGAAGATGTTGCCCATAGCAACAAATCAGACTCCAGGGCCTAAATGTACTAAGCAGGGAGATTTCAGGAATGTTGAAATGGGGATGTTACCCATAGCAGCCAGATTCAAACGCACATTCACCAGTATGTAAAATGAAACTGAGAGCTTGAATCTGATTGGTTGTTATGGGCAACATCCCCACTTTTCAAACTCCCTGATTAGTAAAGACCTAGATTTACTTAAAATGGGTATTGCTAGTGTGGAGGACGTTTACACTTATTTTGTGGCTTCAAATAATGTACATTACAATTCAGTNCAGAATGGGAGCAAGCCCGAAAAGCAGACTCTTTTCCAATATCGGGTCTGTGCCTCTGGTAGGTACAACCCCTGGATGTGCCCAAGTGTCTTTCTATTACATTTTTCGCCTATATCATATTACACAATCTCATTCATATTACACCTACTCATACTCCCAACTGACACTATATATCAGGGTTGCCCACTCTCTGGGAATTTCCGGGAGACTCCCCAATTTTGGCAATTTTTGCAGTATGTTGGTAGAGAGGACAAATTCCCCAGGATCCAGGCTGACTCATTGTAAGTTATTGCCTCCAGCCCCAATCTGTACTTAAATGGGTGGGACTTGCAAATCATGCCCTGGGCCCCACCACCATGCTGACGACTTTTGTTATCTCCCAGGAGAGAGGAACCAAAAATCAGCAACCTTGCTCTATAGGTGGAATTGACCTGATTTGTGGGTCAAGAATTCACGTAAGGTTGTACTACATAGCTTATAGGGCTCCAGCTACTAACCCCTCTCCTGTGGTCGGTAATTATGGTAGCCAGTCTCGTTGGCTACCTCCTCGCTGCAAGCCTAGCTACACCAACCACAGGATTTACAAAAGCTTACATGGTCAGGAGGTCCCATGAAGTTCTGCAGGATTAGCGATAAAATCGATGTCCTGGCACATGCACAGTAGCATTCTAAGTCCTAGATTGAAGCTACTGCACATGAATTGGGATGCTGGGTCCTTGGCTCTGCTTATTATGAAGTAAGTTTTCTAGCTTCTCTTTTTATTTATCCTGGCTGGTCCATCCATTGTATAATAACGGTACTGACCCCCTATGTATCACTCCCCAATATCCTATAGAGTGTAAGCTTGCGGGCAGGTCCCTCTTCCCCACCCATTCTGTCTGTTACCACCCAATCATGTCTTATTAATTGTTAAAATTGTAAAGCGCTACGTAATCTAATGGCGCTATATAAAAACCTGTTATTAAAGGAGGGAGGAAAAAGGAGGTATATAGGGAGATTGCCAGGATATTGCTAATAAAGTCAATTTCAGGCAGGGGTTACTCTCAGAGCTGTGTGTTATTACNGCTCCAAGGGTCTGTAAATATTAAAAACTTCTTTTGTAGGTGATAAAGCTTATTTTCATATGAAAACAGACGTTTTCTCCTAGAATCGAAGTTTTCATGCCTTAGTAAATGGAGCACTTTATTTCATACTGGTACTGCCACCTGTTCCACATTACTTCCACCGCTGACTTTTCCGGTTTTTTCGCTATTAAATCTTCTCCAAAGAAAGAATTTCTGTCGCTTACAATTAAAAGGTGTTTTCATACCTCAAACTATTCAGCAACGATTTAGAATGAAGAGAAGATGATTGCAGGTGGTGAAACTAATCTGAATAGCAAATCAGAGAACAATTATCATATGACACAAGAACATGAGTTTAGCAGCTAACTAAGAGGGTCACGTGTTGTGCAAATATTTCTCTCTTAGCTAGAAAGTTGCTAGCATAATACTTGCCTTTTGCTGTGTAATTCCTCATTCACATTGCCAACCTGCCTTTTTTTACCTGGCATCATTTTTTTTTTACCATTTTGCCATAAACCCTAGAAAAACAAAACACTGCCTCATCACACTATGGTGAACCAAGTAAAA
>JABWIB010010905.1:10491-22427 GCA_016617825.1 Platyplectrum ornatum | reverse complement strand
ATATAATATCTGATATGTAATATATAATATCTGATATGTAATATATAATATGTGATATGGGATATGTAAGATATAATATCTGATATGTAATATGTAATATATGACGTGTGATATGTAATTGGAGATTTAGTGACTTAACAAGGGTTCCGTCTATACTACACTGGAATGTGGATGTGTGTGACTGAATGTGACTTGTAACCACTCTGGATACAACATTCATCTGCTTTTATTATGTATTAAATGCTTGCAATAAGTGAAGCAAAGAGATAAAAAGTCGTTTATTTTACATTTCATAGATTTCCCGTGTAAAGCAACTGCAGGTTTACTGATAAAATACAAACATTTTAGGATCTATATTGCACAGGGTTATCCTTTTATCATTTCTAGTATTTGACAATTATTTTCCATTATAAATTTATAAATTATCAAAATGCACAATGTAACAATGCATATATTATATGACTAGAATTTATAAATACACAAAAATATCCTCTCTATGTTTATATCTATTTCCAGTGACAGCACNAATCATTATTTTGTATGTTGTTAAATCTGGTTTTGGGGTTTTCTTCTTCTAAACATTGTGAGTCTTCTTATGGTAAATGTGTGTTACCATCGTTCAGTGTTTTGTCATGAAGAGCTTGCAATCTACTAAAAGAATTATCAGATGTTATAATTATGGGTCTTAGTGTAACACAGTAAATAAGTTTGAAGTGAATTTTAGTCATTGAGAAATCACAGAGCAGATATGTTGGATTTATGTTTTTATTCTAAAAAGCTGCTAAATGGTGGTTATTACATATTAAAATAATATATGATAAGAATAATTGTTATGGATTAAAATGTCTTCTAGTAAAATACGTGACTGTTGCATCATACTGTTAGGGCAATTATATATATATATATATATATATATATATACACACATTCATGTGAACAATATGTATAATTGATACATGAAAAAAGTTTTGGTACCATATTTAAGAAATCGTTTAGACACACTGGACAATTAGAATTTTTGTAACTTTCCTGACATTTTTCAGATATGCTAATCCCCTCATCTCAGAGCTTTTAAATGATTTTCTACATCACNTTTATCTGAAGTAAATACAATGTTAATGTACTAGACAAAACACTTCAATAAGAAATCCTGTGGTTTTTTGGGGTGGTAGAAATATATTTGATTTTTAGTGTATTATTGGAAAAGTCTCTATATAAAGATAACTGACAGCTTGAAAATGTCTAGACACTAACATCTGACTATTAATTTTCTAACTGTGTATCCAGTATAAACCTTTACAACATGGGTATCACTAAAACGCTCTGAAAGGCTGTTCTATTTCAATATTTCATGTATATATATATATATATATATATATATATACCTGGCTGTGTTCCTTCATACATACATTTCTTACACACTTTTTATATACAGATTTGTAAAATATAAATATAAGTGTCATTCCCATTGATATGGCTCCCATTAATATTTAGTGTTCAAGAATATATATATATATATATATAAAGAAATAATTAAATATTTTGTTTAATGTAATGCCACATTGAATATTTTTTTTTAAATACATTTCTTCTGAGATAGTGATTGTAAAAATGCTTTAACTATTTGTTTTTGGTACACACAAATATTTCTAATGGAAAACGTATAAAATGCTGAAGGAATCATGCTAAAGAGTAATAAGACAACCAATGTTAACATTTTTCCACATTTTACAAGCAGTTCTTCTGTAATGACATTTGCAATGCTTCAAATATGATGTAAATAGAAATATATTTGTAAATAATATAATTTTGCATATTCACATTTTGGTTTTCCTATGATATGTGAGCATATGGACACACATGCAGGGAGCACACAGCAACAAACTAAAATAAAAAATATTTATAATATTAAAGACACCATAAAGAGCCACATGAATACCCCTTTATTACCAAGTGGTGTGGTAACACCTAATGTAACATCTAATATATTTATATTTATTTATATATTTTTATTTATAGTAAACCATTGAATTTAAACATAAATTTATTATGTTGTCTTAAGTGCAACGTTTCAAGGGGGTATTTTGCTTCTGGATAAACAATTCAGATTTTTTTTTTATTCTGTTTAAATAACAACCAAATATTGAGCACCGGTTATTTTAAATAATCATTTAAGACATAACCTCACACCATATTCATTTTGTCAGCATAGTGTCTTTGCCTCTACTTTGCATAGTCCCATCATTTGTCAAGGAGAAAACCTTTATAGCATTATTTTCTCTCTGAATTGGAGTTATCCTGAGCTATGGGCTTGTATTACCTATGTGGACATTTTTAGTTTAGNTATCATTATATCTTATTAATCTAGTACTAAGATTTGTGCCCTCATCTTCATTCAGTGTCTCAATTTAAGATGATGGGCTACTCTTACGATGAAGACCTCGAGGAGCTATGTCCAGTCTGCGGGGACAAGGTCTCTGGATACCATTATGGACTGCTGACCTGCGAAAGTTGCAAGGTGCGACCAGTAAATAGTTATATTTATAGTTATACTTGTGTTAATTGATGTGTTAAAGAGGTGCTAATAAAATGTGCATACTACATTATCCCCATCGTTCCACAAGTAGCATGTGTCTCCTTGCACAGTTTAGGAAACACTTTTTATGATATGATGAAGAAATCACTTTATACTATTGCATACAAGGTATAGAAATTCCATGCACCCTATCCAGTGTTTCGATAGTAGCAACTATGATTACCAAGTTCTAAGAATAAGCATGCAAAAAGAAAATAGGCTGAGGTGTAATCTATACAAGTTTGTATGTTACAGATTATTTTTATAGGATTTACATTTGGGTCAATTATAGCTTGATGATAATAAAGGTTTTATACATAAAATTATTAAAATATCCCTTAAAAATTATAATCTAAACAAATGCCAAAAAACATATGAATAGCATAATGTAGTGAATGCAGACATAAATTCATTTTATTACATGTTATCTTATTCATAAACTATAAACTATGGGCTCTTATTGATTAAGTCCCCTGTATCATACACTTACATAAGCTCGGAGCAGTATTTTAGGAGCAAGCACAGGAAACATGCGGCAGATGGGCTCACAGCAGCACTATACAAACCTCGCTCTCTCTCATTCTAATATAGCAGAACACCCTTTTCCACTAGTGGAAAGCACCTGGAAACAAACACAGGTGGATCCGCAACTCTGGATCTGTAACATGTTCAGAAAGAAATACAAGATACCACTCTTAAGTCTGAATCCAGTCTATTATTATCTAACATAAGTGCCATTATTTTCCCCTATTTAGTTGTACTGTATAATTTCATATATATTAGTGTTTGAAGTGGGCTGGTATACACCGGTATGGTATACTGGAACTTTTTTATTTTGCCGCCAAGCCTTGCCCATTCTATAAGCCCCGCCCCCTGCCTGCAATTTTTGGGAGAAATGTTCCTGATCTACTCCTTCATACCCCAACTTCTAAATCCCCACTTCGACTCCACCGGCTCACAATCAGTAATCAGATGGGCGGGACTTGATGACTTATTTGACATAAGGTCCCGCCCTGACCCTGTCATCTCTTTCTGCATTCCGACATCTCCCAGAAGGCAAAAAGAAAAAGTCGCCATCACTGAAATAAACAGACGCGCAGGTCTTCCTCCCATCCGTGTACCAGCTCAGAGCTGTGTAAGATGAGATTTCACTTAATGAAATGGTGCTATTATGACTTCTGACACAAGCGACACATACTTTATACTCTGCACTAAACTGACTGTATTTTGTAGCCTGAAAAGCAACACATTGCTACAAATTTTACTGAGATATATTTTTAAAATATAAAATTAATAAAAAAAATATAAAAAGAAGTTTACATATTTTATATAATGTAGAATAATATTTAAATACTTTTAGAACATGTAAACTTGTATAATCTGCTGCATTACACCTCAGCCTATTTGTCTATACATAACCATTTACATGTTTTAAATGGGTGCACATTGTCAGTACAACCTAGCCATAGCTGCTAATATCAGCAAAACTCGACATCAGGTATATACTATATATATAATGGTACTACACGTACAACAAATTGCAGTGTAACGTTCTGTCCTTCTCTCTCTTAAAACACAATATCTATATTAATAAGCAATGCTGAACTTAAGTGGTTTAAGGTAAATTTTTTAAGGTTCCTAATATACTTTACAAAATAAATACAATTTGATCATGAAAACCGTATCTGTTGGTTTAATGTATGAAAGTTTTTCATTGTACTGATTGTTCTTTGTAGCATGTTAACCATAACCACACTGAAAGGGAATGTACGTGACATGTTACGTGCTCAAAACACTAAATGAACACGCGCAGCATCCTTCATTCTTTATGTGTATCTGATGATCTCTTTTCTAATCCGCAAGGGCTTTTTCAAGCGGACTGTTCAGAACAACAAGAGATACACGTGTATTGAAAACCAGACCTGTCAGATCGATAAGACCCAGAGGAAGAGGTGTCCTTACTGCAGGTTCCAAAAGTGTCTGAGTGTGGGGATGAAACTGGAAGGTAAGACAATAGCCGGGAACTATATGTAGGAAGGTATGTGCAAATTATAATCAGAAAATGGTATACATATGTTTCCACTGAAACATAAATGTATAATGAATTAATGTTATATGATAATGTAATATTATATCGTTAACTTATCGGTCAGAGCTGCTTTTGCTTATTTAATGGCAAAGAACTGGATCCATGTTCCNACATTGAACTCCCAACACCCCCCTCTCGTCTTATGTTATTTGTTTGGATCAGTGGTCCATGCAACCGCTGACTACACGAACTGGGGCAAATGCCCGATCCACCTGTCATAATGTNGGTAAGTGGGGGGACAGATCTGGCCCAGGGGACGGGACTCTTGGTGTGCAGAATGATGTTTCGTACACCAGTTGATCCGCAAGTGAACATCTGGCGCACACATATGCACTTTTACCCCATCTCCGCAAGTGCATTGCAGAATTGGGGTAGCAGACAGCATCCTGAATCCAGTCCAATGTTATACAGTTTGATGTTTTACATTTTAATTTGGTTTATATGCTAACAACATAAACTGTTGTCTTGTTCATATTTACTTAAGATTGCTTTCATCTTGTGTGGTTCAGTGCACATGCACATTATTTTAAAGTATGTGCCGACATGTGACCTATTTTTGAGTATTATCAAATGATATTGTGTTTTCTGTGCTCACTCCCAGACAGAAAGAGATTCCATAAACTCACGTGTCTTTCACATTTTAAAACCCGATACATGTTTCATGAAATATTTTCCACTCTCTGTGTCCAGCAGCTATAGTAATGTTGAATTATTTCAATATTTGTCTTAGTCAGTCATAACAGGAGCAGGACAGAGGATGCTGGAAATACCCGCGATTCCAATGCTGAGCCTCGGTCCAGCTCTGGATTTTTGTGGGCATCCAACAATTTTTGTGTGGTCAAAGTGTTGATGCCGTATTTAACAGAAGTGCGTGGAAATGTAGCTAAAGATAAATACACATGTCACTGGGTATAGCCATATCNTTCTTTAACATTAAATACATTATCACTGTGCACCAGTTCAGCATCTTGGAAGGTGTTACTGCTACCTGGGAGCCTGGAAGCCAATGTCACTAGATCTTCTCAGCTGCACCACAATGAATCAAGTTTCCACAGTCTCATTTAACAGATGAGGTAGAACAATAATAAATATTACAGATAAATGCTTAACGACACTAATATTTTATAAAATAAGGTTTTAAACATTCTTAAGAATTACTATGGTAGCTTATGCCATAAAGTAAAATGAATAGCAGTAGGAGATTTTTTGTTAATGCTAAACCTTTTATGCCATTTTGATGCTAAACCTTTTATGCCATTGAAGATGGCATTTCCTATGGTAAAAAATGTTTTCTAAAGAAAGGTGACCCAGGGCATCCAGACCGCAAATACATTTTTTCATTATCACTCTGCAAATGATCTGCTCATTTGGGACTTCAAACTTTTGACATAAAAAATAAAAAGGGTTACTTTTATATGTCTCCAGATGTGAGAAGTATAGTATATAGAATGCCAGAAAAGAAAAATAAACGTAGCAGACAGGGAAATGTGAGATCGTCCTGGTTTTTCCCCCCCAAAGAAAAAAAAAATATTTCTCTGTGTTTAATTATTGAAGGAATTTCAGTAGTTGGCAAAACACACACACACACACACATATATAAAATGTTATTTTATTTATACATTTTACTGCGTTACCATAGAACGCAATATCTCTAGACATATGCCTCAACTTTGTTTCTAATTTATGCTCCATGTAACGACACCGCAGTGTATACTTTTCTAATAGGCCCATTAAACTTAAATTGTAGTCTATAAATTACTCAGATTCATTAATTGCAGAAGTCTTTATGCTGGATGTGTATCTGAGATCCCCATGCATTTTTAATAGTGCTGTAATCACTCCTTTGCATAAGAGCCACTGGCCAAGGTAGGCTCAGTCAGTGTCACTCGCGATGCCATTAAACGTGCACCACAATGAAACTCACCGCTGTGACAAACCCCATTAAAATCCCCCCCCTGGCAGCAGCTGAACTCCATCTCTTTGTAATTATTCCTAAAACTGAAGACTTTGCTTTTTTTGAACCTTTTAGTCAAAATAAAATGAAAATTGTTTTCATGCTTTAAGAAAGTGACGAGCCGACAGAATTATAGTTCCACGTATTTTANCGCTAAAAAACGTATATATATAAAAATAAAGAAAAATGACACAATTCTATGGTTAAAGTACTTAGTGAAATAGAAAACAATATAGATTTGAAGCCCACGGACCAGGTCAGTATCTGAATGAAGATCATATGATCAGACATATCATTACATGTGTAAACAGTGATATAATACATCACTTCAATATTCCTGCGAGTTTAAAGTTAGAAATTAGATAAAGCAAAGTGTTAAGATAATTGCAAACCACTGTAAATCATTAGTACTTGCATTGCATTATAATATGGACTACATAATCCCGCATGTGGTATTCCTTATAATACATGAATTGCTAAAAATGTTTCATTGATTACCAAATAATGAAGTCATTTGAAATGTATACTTTTATTGTATGTTCTATTATTCTATNAGTTAACAGAAGACTATCTTTTCTCCACAGCTGTGAGGGCAGACCGGATGCGCGGAGGGAGGAACAAATTTGGGCCTATGTACAAACGGGACCGCGCTCTAAAGCAACAAAAGAAAGCATTAATACGCGCTAATGGACTTAAATTAGAAGCCATGAGTCAGGTCATCCAGGCCATTCCTACTGATCTGACCATTTCTTCTGCTATCCAAAATATTCACTCAGCATCCAAGGGTCTACCTCTAAATCATGCTGCCCTCCCCCCAACAGACTATGACCGAAGCCCCTTCGTGACTTCACCTATCAGCATGGCTATGCCACCTCATGGCAGTCTACAAGGTTACCAGACCTATGGCCACTTCCCTAGTCGGGCTATCAAGTCGGAGTACCCGGACCCTTACACCAGTTCTCCAGAATCTATAATGGGATACTCTTACATGGACAGTTATCAGTCCAGCTCCCCTTCCAATATCCCGCACCTTATAGTGGAACTCTTGAAATGTGAGCCAGACGAGCCTCAAGTCCAAAGCAAGATCATGTCGTATTTACAGCAAGAGCAGGCCAACAGGAGCAAACACGATAAACTCAACACATTTGGACTCATGTGCAAAATGGCTGACCAGACATTGTTTTCCATCGTTGAGTGGGCGCGGAGTAGTATTTTCTTCAGAGAACTAAAGGTAAGAAATAACTGTTACTATTGCTTGATTCTGAATAACAGAGTGTTATATAATAGAATAGATAAAGTTAATTTTTTTGGAGTTTTATGGAACAGCTATAAAGTAATTGAACAAAATGTTAAGTGAGCTACAGATGATTTCGTTAGTTTACATCGTAGATAGATAGATAGATAGATAGGTAATACAGATTGGTAAGATAAATAATTAAAGAAAGAGATAGATAGATAGATAGATAGATAGATAGATAGATTAGAAAGAAAAATAGATTAGACAAATAAAGAGATAGATAGATAGATAGATAGATAGATAGATAGATAGATAGATCAGAAAGAAAAATAGATTAGACAAATAAAGAGATAGATAGATAGATAGATAGATAGATAGATAGATAGATAGATTAGAAAGAAAAATAGATTAGAAAAATAAAGAATGAGATTTTCAGGATTTTCCGCAGCAACACTGATAGGATGTGTAATTATTTAGTCTAACACTTTATTAGGAAGCTGGAAGTGTTTTGAGTTACTAATGTGTAGTTAGTTACAATATGATTGGGCTTAATGAAAGGNAGGTTCAGGTCTATTCTTTCAATTACTCGTCACACACAGTAGACAAGGCTCTGGTCGTATTGTACAATTTCNATACTAGTTGTTGAAATCAGCATTTTCCAGCTGCATGTGTTGGACGTTACGTATTTGATTTCCTACATATTACTGCTTCCAACGTTTTGTGTATCCAGATTTTCGATTGTTTTCAGGAACATAGTAAATAGTAGTGTATACAGATTTATTTATTAATATTTTTTAATACTGCCAATATTTCCCAGTATATGTATGTATGTGTGTTTCTGTGTACATATGTATATTGTGCTATNTATGTATTATGGAAGGAAATGTTTGCAATGCACGACCAACAAAGCAGATAAGAAATCAGAGAGGCATAAATGGAAAACATGGAATAAGATGACCGGTGAATGTTAACCAGCATATGTAACCAATCATATATGAGTCAGGTTGTCTTTGAATGATGTGAATGATGATAGTTTCTCAGTGTACGTATGAAATGGTGTAAGCAATAGTTTTCTCATTGCTTGGTTTAAAAATTATTCCTCAACCATTCCCTCCTATTAATTGAGATTTTGATACAATTATAGTTCATTCATAGTTTACTTTAAGACAATACCCTTGTGCAATGAATGTAAACTTATACTCTATTTAAAACCATTCTAACTTTAAATAAACCCCAACAAGAAGAGTCAGTAGTTTTGGATTTGCCTAATAAACAGAGGAAATATAATGAAAATAGTGTTGTGCCCCCTGGTCCCTTTTTATATTTAGCATTTCCAGTCATGTGAGCCAAGTAGAAACAAAGGGAGGGTTAAATATAGAAGTGGATAATAGAAAGCCATGGATATTATACAGATAGGGTTTCCATATCACAGAGAACATTCAAAGAGCACATTCAAATTGTTATTTTTAAGGCTCTCTCAATTTACCAACCAGGGTTCNGGGTTTACTACGCTGAGTGACTTACTGGCAGTGCACAAGTAATCTCCCTATAAGAATTCTATATTATATCTGCCGCCAAAGACACAGGGAGCAGTCAGATTTGCTTCTTAGACATGTAAATGGNAATAGCTTGTTGTATTGTATGTTAATGAAGGGCTGGAAAAAATGTTATGCCAGATGAGGAAATTCCAATAACCGTAACACCATGGTCCTGATCCAGATTTAAATGCACACCTGATTGCTTTGTACTGCATATGTGCATTTGTTGACAGTAAACCAGACCCGAATCAAGTTACTGCTGCAAACACTGATGATACATCAGGGTTGTCGATGTATCACAGGAGAAACCAAGAGCCAGCAGTATGGAGGTAGGGCGTGGATGTGATATATGCAAACCATGCCTAAAGCCCTGTCCCAGAACCGGAAATATTGTCCAAAATCTGGGAGTCTGCTGGAAGTTCTGGAAGGGTCTGTATGCAACCTATCTGCATGTCCAGACCTGTAGTTGTGTTCAGGTACCTAACCCTCTAGTATTGGGTTTAATAAAATGCAAAATAAAATCTTCATCTCATATTTAAATATGAGTAAATTATCAGATTAATTCAATTTGCTTGATTTTACTATTTTGTTGTTGCTCCNAAAAGGTGTCAATCTGGGTTTCATAATAACAGGAATAAATGTGCTAATTTCTTAATTTCATTGCACGTATACGTATACATAGACCAGTCAGGACTTGGACAATATTATTAAAATACTCTCTAACCAGAAATCAGATAATTCATAATAGTTCATAATTCCTGAATGATCCAACTGCTATTGGTTCAATATTATTGAGATTGGGTATGCAAGTGCCTAATGCGTCTGGAGCATAATGTTGGTTGCCTGGGACATTGTTTGCTAATTGTCCAATATAATATCTAGTTACAGTATACTGACCTATCATAATGAATTGAATTAACTGTACTTAATGCAAGATATTGTTCTTTGTTGCTGGCTATTTNATTTTTTATGGTATACAAACATTGGGATGATTAGCATGCATAATATAGTGGCGTGCAACAATTAAAAAATGCAGAATTTGCCAGAACAACCCATCCAGTTCTGGGGGAAATGTATTAGAATCAGCAGGACCACAATTTATTGGAAAGTGGTCAGTCCAAGGGGACATCACATAGTGGATATGATCCAAAACGGCCCTTCCATCTGTTTTACATGCAGCGAGAATGTGCACTGAGCATGCTCAGAAAGGGAGCGGCCACAGAGAGATGCCCATTCACCTGTGTCCACATCTGTCTGCTCTGCACTAGTGAAACAATTCCACGATAGTTAAATGAGAAAAGCCACGTCTCTGCCCATACAAACAGAGATGTGCATTTATGTGGAAACACGCAGCTCCGGATAGGGTGCACACTGCTTANGTATTTGATCAGGGCCAGTGTATGGCCAGCTTTCCCACGTTTTATTTATTATTAAAATGTCCTAGATTTGTCTCTTAGATCCAACCAATGAAGAACAACTATCCTACAACTGAACTTATAGAAATATATAACCGTTTTACAGATTTACAATTAATACTNAGAGCCTGTTGCGTATGTGTTATTTGTAAATCTGTAATTTGATTTTCCATCGATTTAGCCTCGTCTATGTTCATTGTTCTTTTGTAGTCAGCTAATTTGAAGTTTAAAACTTCTGAAAGTGAAACTAAATGGATTTCTTCATTAATCAACTATTAAACAATGGATAAAATATTGTGATTTCTTTAAACAATTGTTAAAGCAAAGGCTTTGAACATGTGGTGGTTCCATTTTCCCCTGACATCTGTTTCACCATTGTAACANATTGTGTATTGTATCCTGATCTCATTTCTCATTGTAGTTCTCACTGTCTCCGGTACAGTAACTGAAAGGTAACATTGCTTTTTCTCACGAATATACCATATAATCGTATAAATAGTTATATTTTTATAGCTCATGACAGCNTCACAAAAATAGATTAGAGTTAAGTTGAATCTTTTACTTTCTTTACCTATTATTGTTTATGTTAGAGATGTAACATAGTTATGTGGAGATGTGTAATGCTCATCCAGCAAAGTGATACACAGAACTGACAGTGGGGGGGATGTTAGGAAAACTTTACAGTACTGTGATTTTACCTTNAAAACTATAACGTGGATCCACAGTCAAAATGTTGGGGCTGATCCAGAATTTGGGAGTAAGGGCAAAACAGATGCCGGGCAAAACCAAACAATTATCTGTAGGAGAGGCAAGTGTAAACTGTGAAAACAAAATTAGAGTTGAGAAATGAAGTTTCCTAGCTCAACTCTAATCTACAAATTGAAAATAATGCTATGCAATTTGTGTTTTCCCTGCATGCAATACAATTAAAATTCATGTGCACCCCTCACATTGCNACATGGATTTGCTCAGCTCGACACTTGCACCTAAAAAATGTGCAAGTACAACTGTTTTTTATTTTTAAGGTACTTGTTATGCTCAAAAAAAGTAAATTATATATATATATATATATATATATATATATATACACACATTATATACATACTGGTATAAATACATACTGTACAC